>JAKUCV010003575.1:1683-51731 GCA_028386065.3 Turnera subulata
CATATATTATGTGAAGTCAGAAGTGATTTGGCCGATCATCTGACAAATCCCCGGGAAGAGAATTAATAAACGAAACATCGAGGGGAATGGGATTTTGTTATGCCTGATTGAAATTAGTTAGTGATGGTAACCCAACCTGCGTGATCGGAGATCCCGTGAAACAGGTTCATATGGGTATTAACAAGTCACTGATTAATTCTGCTAGTACTCGTGCTTTTGTCCCTTCCTATGATGTGAGAAAATAGTACTAGACTGCATTGATCGAGAGGATGAGCTAGACTCTTAATGATCTTCATATCCCTTACGGGTGGTGTATAACCTGCAGTATACACTTGATGAGATCACCTATATGAGTGTGGAATGGGGCCGTTCCTATGTGGTTTTATTTCCAGGCACACCTCTAGAGCACTCAAGAATTACCAGGCGCGCGCAAGACCGAAATGCGCAAAACCGCGATAACACCAAGAATTGTGCGGGTGTAATATGATTGGTAAGAACACTAACTTGTCAAAGTGTCTGTTAGTTCATAGTAACCTTCTGTTACACTGACAGACACGGCATGTTAAGACTTATCGGTCTAGGCTTGGTTCATAGTCTACGGACACCAAGTTCGAAGTATTACACTCATTAATTTTTTAAAACCCAGCGATATTATTATTTTACATAGAGGAGAATGTTATTATTTCTTTTGAAATATGTGGGGGATTGTTGACTATTTTAATATTTCAAAAGAATTTTGTTTGTCAAATAACAGTTTTCAAATTGCTAGATTTTATGCATGAGTACATAATGCTTTTTTCGGTTACCTTTTTTCAAATATTAAGACATGTTTTGTTGGCCAATTAAATGCCTAACGCCTAAATCCATTGCACTGAATTAGCTCATTAAATTTTATAAACCTTTGTGTGTGTGTGACCGTTGGGCATCAAAGTAGGCAGATTCATTGTATTTGGACACATATTCTTTAATATATGGATAATTATAGTGGGAGTTACCAAATGTTTTTATTGCCTTTTATTTGCATATTAATTCCTGACTTGAATGCATTGAGGTTGGGTGGTTTTCAAAGCCTGTATATTGAGCTCTTTGGCTCATTGTTGTGACACCAAAAAATGCACTAGTGCTAAGCTTTCTTTCTCTCCTCTCTAGTTTTTCCTATATATAGTGCTGGGTTCTATCTTCATAATATTCTTGGTAGTTTCTGAGGTCCTGCCATTATCGGCAGAGGAACCTGTTGAATCCTGGGGGAACTTTGCCATAGGCAAAATATTCCTTTAGGACAGTGCCTAGCACGCCTCAAGTTATGTGTTATGCTCCAATTTTTCCAACATTAATTATTATGTTTATTGTGCATATTCTTCTATTTTATTAAACTCTTGATTGATTTCGTGACTTGTGCATTATATTTCATAGGTGAATCATCTGCCTTTGTCACATTGCCCTTCATAATTTGGCCGGCTACACCCTCAAATGCGAGCTACCCAAAACTCCCAATAATTAGCATCACCCTCCAACAAAGCCAATATTCGACCACTCTCCCAATAACGAGTTTCACTCTTAAACAAGGCCAATCAACCACTCTACAAGTTCTCAGCGATTTGGTATATGGGGTTGCACTTCTTGTAGCCAAGATGCTCTAGGAAATTTCAAGTGCGCTAGGGGAAGTATTGGATGGGATGACAGAGAATATTGTTGTAGCAGCCAAGGTTGCATTTCGAGTTTTTATATTATCCACCACTTCTCAAATGGGACGATAGAGTGTTGTTCTAGTATCGCGTGCTCGTACCATGTTGTAATAATTAGTTATTTTTATCTCGGAATTTATTGTATAATTTCTCCTATTATTTTTTCTCCTTGGAGTTTCTTAAACAAAATGTATATCTTTTAATTTTCTCCAATATCTTATAAGATTTTTGATACTATAATTTTTAGATTTTAGATCTTAAGGACACATAAATTACATGCCTAACACCCACAAATGTTTTACCCATGACAAGTATGTATACATGTGCATTACACATCTCTTAATTTATTGGATAACCATACGAGTAAGTTGAGGACACCTCAAGATTGATATTTATAGATCTGAAGATTATTTGGCATGACAAAAACTTTAAGGTGCTAAAATATAGTTAGCCACTGTTAATTAGTTATATTCTTTTTTTTATTGATGAAGTTAATTAGTTATATTCATTTCATGAGCAAATTAAAGCGCATAACCCCAATGCAGAAGCGCCGCCGTTTTATCTAGATTTGTGTTTGAGAATTGGGCTTGGCACAAATTCTGTTGTGGAGTGGGAATGGGCTGCGTGGACCAGGCTCGCTTGTTTTGGGTTTGGGTGATTTGTCCAAACTCAATATTATTTTTTTCGATCTGGAGTGGGCTGGGTGGGAGTGTGATATCCGATCGATCTCATCCTTGGGCCGTTGGAAGAGTTGTTGATTCAATTCTAATCCTAACCCGTTGTTCAGTGTTTTATTTGGCGGGAAAAGAATAATTGAAACTAATATTTTACATTCAACAATTTTAATAATTTATTTTTGAACAAATTTTTATATTTTTAGATTATTTTTAAATTTAGAAAGACATTATATTTCTTCCAACGAGTAACTCTCTTTTTTTTTTTTATAAGTTCATTCTGTTTAATAAAAAGATGTTGACAGTTAATGATATTTTAAAACTTTAATCATGTTTAGATTGTCAATTTTAGTGATGCGAGAATACAAACCCAAATTGTTTGTTGGTTGCGCTTGAAGGAGAGGTCTTGGATTCAAGCCTCGTATATTACCCTGGATACCAAATGAGAAACAAAAAAAAAATACACACATGATACATAATATGATATGTCTTTTCTTTAGCATGTCCGGATTTAAAAAATAAAATAAGAGGGTTACACCTATAAAAATAAAAATAAAGGAGAGGTTTTTATTTTATTGTTTTAAAAATAAAATAATTTATTTGTCAAAAATTTTTTTATTTTTTTACATGATATTTATTTTTGTAAAGACAATATATTTATTTCAACGGATAGCTCTCTGTTTTTTATAAGTTCATATTTCTCGCCAAAGGAACCCAGCTCCTGATAGCCAAAGCCGCAAGGAAGAATAACTCGTCAGGTAGACAAAACGGCAGAACTCTAACTTAACTCTAAAAAGAAAAAAGAACCGCCTCAAATCGATCTCCTTACTGGAAAAGGATTTGTACAAAGTCCTAACCGCCATATTAATCCTAGACCGAATGGGAGATGGATTTCGAGATATCTATAAATATAGGGCAATATCAGTCTCTACTCTCTACTATCATACTACTTGTTCTTCCTAATTTTCTTCCTAATTTTCACGATTTTAGAACACATCCAATTCTCTTGTCTAGCTCCTCCACAATGCATCCTTCTTCTTCTTCCTCCTCGTACTCGTCTCCTCAAATCTTTCGAACCCATGTCGAAACCAACCTATATCCCGTAGAGTTCAACATATCACCCGATCTCTCCCTCCTCCAAATCGATCTACAAGTGAAGTGCCTGCGTCGGTTCATGCTCGATGGCCGACTGACTCCCATCGCGCAAGAAATACCCATCCAAACATCTTCTCTGCCTCTAAAGTCGATACCGATTCCTCAGAGTGTATTCGACGACGGGATCTCAAGAACCGCTGTGTACATCCGGGACGCGATGGCCGACATGAATCTTGACGAGGCATCACGAGAGGAAGTGGCTTCCAGGATTGCAGTCGGTGCAAGGGACTTTGTGGGTGGACTTGGGATTTTCTTGAGAGCTGACGTTGTGGTTGTTCGAGAAGAGGTGCAGGTCATCATTCTTGATGATGATGATGATGATGATGATGATGGGTTCTTGAGTGATGGTGGTGCTGGATCAGATTGTGATGATGTCTGTTTGGACTAGTTGTCATCATAAGCACAATGGATTAGAGGCTGTTCCTTTGCCTTGTTCGTTGTCATGTCCATCGACGGGAGTTCTTGGTGCTTCATTGAATTTAATTAAGACAATTGAATTTAAGACAGTTTTGTTATTATGTTTTTGTAATTGAATTTGCGGTAGTCATTTAATGCAAGTTTTGCTCTGGTCCTAACTACGAGCTAGTGCCTTTGGTTGTGAAATGTTGAATTGATTTTGTTTGTAATCTTCATAATATGGAGAATTCCCTCAGATTTTGCTTGATTTCATACTGTACCTTTCTTAATTAAATCTGGAATTGCTTATCAAATACTGTTTCTCTCCCGTCGCGTATGTAAAATACCTTAATAATCTATTCTATTAGATGCATGTGGAGTAAGTAATATAGAGGCAATGCATTAACATGGCGATCAGTTCTTTTAACATCCGGCAAAACAGAGGTACCTTAACTAATTAAGAGCAACAGTTGCCGGCTGACATATTTGGGCCTGACTCTCATGAACGAAAAAAATATGGTTCTTTTTTTTGGATCTTGAAGTCCAACGGCGAATATTCAATTTTGTCAATATTGAAATTGGATAACTTCGTGCCACTAGTCATTTTTCTTATTTTGGGAAAATCCAGGCTACGAAGCATTTCTTGTGTCATTAAGGAAAATCTAGACTACGACAAATCTCTGTTACAGACCATTACAATATATTTTCTTCGTTGTTTCCTTCTCTCCTTCTAGGCTACAACATTTTAATTTGCTCCCATGACCATTATACGATTCAATCATTTCTTTAAAAGTATTCAAGATTTATGTCGTCGTTTGATGGAAAATGTGTAAGAATGAGAATCACTTATAAATATGTTGTGTAACTAAGGATCAACGAGTCTCTTTTTTGAAATTGAAAATTAAACCAATCATGGGCCATAATCACGACACTAACTATTCGTATGTGCTAGTCTTTCTACGGCCAAACTTAAAGTAAAAACTAGCTAGATTATAATGAATACAATAATTTCATTTTTTTTGGTAGAAATACAATAATTTCATTTTGAAAAGCAACAGAATAACATAAGTAGTCTTAATGACCCCCAAAATTTGACATTCCAAAGATTACAATCTTACGGTTGGTCTAAACTGGCGGCCAAGCTTTACCATCTAGGTTTTTTTTTTTTTTGAAGAAACGAGGCTAATTGACCATCAAAGAACGCAAACATCAGCATAAATGCATAATCACATAGATAATCATATTTATTATGACCAAAAAGCAAGTGCATTTTTTTCTAAACGCCGACTCAATCCTTTGAAGAATTTGTTGCGTTATAAAGTTTTGGGTTTAAAGTACCCCAATGTATTGAACATTTGAAATCTTTTTAATTTTGGCGTATGAATGTTGTAATGTTTACGTATACTCATTCCTTTATTCGCAAATATAACAACCTCACTAATCTTCTAAGAGCGCCGAATTAAAAAGAATAGTGCATAGTATTGTAACACAAATTAATGTCGGTTTGGAGCTTCAATGAACATCATATTAATCTTTTTCTATTTCTTTTGTACGGATCCATACTAGCTAATCCGAATTAAAGCATGATAGGAAAGGTTGACACCCCTTACCCTTAGAGTGTTGCATTGAAATGTACACGGTTAGCTACTACTAGTACAAAAAGTTTAATTAACCAATATAGGGTTGGTCCAATTGGTAAGCGATTTGGTTCCGCTTAAGCGAAGTCTTAGTTCGTCTCCTTGGGAGACTCACCCACCATACCCAGGTGCGCAATGCGAGTTGGATCCGAATTAGTCGGGGCAAAACATCGGATAGTGGATAGAGAACCAAAAAAAAGTTTAATTATTTTTTGTTAATTTGGTAAAAGTAGAAAATACAAGATATCTGTCTACATTTTGTAAGTTTGGAGAAAAGTAGAAATTGATAAAAGAATCAGATTTTGACTGCTAAAAAGGCAGGCTGTTACGATTCCATTTTCACCTTTTGTTTTGTTTACAACAAAAGACAAGTAAAGATAACCTGCGTTTAGTATGTGACAGTTTTAAAAACGATTGAGAAACTTCCCAACAGATTCGAGCATTAAATATTGACAAAGCGACGCAAAAACTTTTTGAGTACGTAAAAGATTATTACCTCTCCCTCCATTTCAAAGACAATTGCTTTCAGTTCAAAGATCGTAACTGAAAATTCAAACTAGAGACGCAACAACATCACTTGATTAATTACTTATAGTGTTTATTTTTGGAGTTTGTTAGAACCACTTTTGAATCCTGGAGTTCCTACATGCACAAAGAAGGAATCCAAGATCCCCCAAACTGATGAATTTTTCTCTGATTCTAGCAGTAATTGTTCTGCCATATGTGACAAAATATAGTATCTTGCTTGACTTTTATACTTTACAAAAAAATTTACAAAAAAAACTGACTTTCCATAACTTTTTTAAAAGTTTTTGACAAGCTGAAATCAGATTGGAGAGAATGTCTATACGCAAGCATAGAGTTCATAGTATAGCCAACAATCTGACTTTTAGTGACCGCAAGATTCGCCAAACCAAAAAGGACATGTCCTTTTGTTCCATTTGGTTTGAAACTTACTATTAAACTGCTTGTCACAAGAACCCTTTCAGTTCTTGCCCACATTTCCTGCCATTAGTAGCCTGTCCGAGAAGAGCTTATACCTACAAAGAGATATGGCCATTGATTCCTATTTCTTTGCCTAGTATACTCTCTCTTTTCAGACAAACTAAAGCACCAAATTAAGCAGAGTTGACAATTAGGAAAGTAGCTTTCTTTTAAAGAGCTGTTTCTGTATTAGTGAGCGGACTAGCTATATGTCGACGAACATGGATGAAGAATCGGGATGTGGAGTTGCAACCCAAGAATCTAAACCGGTATTGTTCCAAGAATCTTCTCAGTTTTTGCAAATGAATCTTATAAACATGTGCATGGGTTCATGATATATAACTTGCTAGTTTATTTGTTGCTAATGAGAAAGTTTCATGCAAGCTGTGTAATTGGTACGTTTACATGGAGTAATGTTGACAAATCTACTTTACTAATGGAATTTTGTGAACCCAAAATATTTTCTTGGACTATTTTTATGGAATTGAGATGTTTCACAATCTGTTTTAAGTTTTAACCTCTCCTGCTTTGATGTATAAATTTGCAGAAGCACTACAAGACTACCCTACTGCTTGCCTACCAGAGTCTAGGAGTTGTTTATGGGGACTTATGCACATCCCCTCTCTATGTATACAAAGCAACATTCTCCGGGACACTAAGCAATTTTGCAGAGGATCATGAAATCTTCGGGGTACTTTCTTTGGTTTTCTGGACTCTGACCATCGTTGCCCTCTTCAAGTACGCTGTATTTGTGCTAGGTGCAGATGACAATGGAGAAGGTATGCTCATTCTATTTACTCTCCCAATGTATATCAATGCAAGAAATGCATATGCTGCTCCGTTTTTTTATTAGCTAGCCCCAACCCTTTTGCAGGTGGAACCTTTGCTCTATACTCTTTACTGTGCAGACACTCCAAGATTGGCCTTTTGAATAGTCATGACTCAGCAGATGATAATGTACTACTGTGTTACTGTTCTGCTGCATCCACTAAGGAGACTAGAACTAGCTTGATTATAAAGGAATTCTTTGACAAGTATCATAGTTCTCGTGTTGTGTTGCTACTTGTTGTCATGCTGGGGACTAGTATGGTTATTGGCGATGGAATCCTGAACCCATCAATGTCTGGTAGGCATTCTAGCAAGATTACCATCTAGACATTTTTCAGTAATATTTTCATAGAAATTCTGCAATATCAGAAGGCTAAGGTTTCCTTAGTTTGTTGTTGCAGTCCTATCTGCAGTCCATGGGATTCAAATAAAGGCACCTTTACATCATAGTAAGTTCTGGTTCATCCAAGTTTCTTTCCAACAGAAACGTTAAGAAGCTACATAAGTTTTGAAATTCTGTTATTACGTCAAATCTGGAATATATAGTTATTGTTCGCTTCTGTAACATCAGCCCGGAAAAAAAGAACTGTGTCGTCTACAGGAAAGAAATGTATGCAGCTAGCAGTGTCCGAGTTACAAATGGGCGTCGTTACACAATAGAAAATGTTACTTAGATCATGAAAAATCTTTTGCTGTTGTTCATCAAAAGTTTTAAGTGGTTTTGGTTTATGTACTTTACTCTCCGCCAATTTCTAACATTTTTAACATTTATGGCAGACTATATTGTGTTAATTGCCTGCATTATCATAGTCGCGCTATTTGCCCTTCAGCACTATGGAACACATAGAGTTGGGTTTCTTTTTGCACCAATCTTGACGGCTTGGCTGCTATGCATTGCCGGAATTGGCATTTATAACATATTCTACTGGAATCCCCGAGTTGTCAATGCTCTGTCGCCATTTTATATCTTTGCATTCTTTAAGGAAGCTGGAAAAGCTGGATGGTTTTCCCTAGGAGGTGTTGTTCTCTGCATTACAGGTTGTTTGCAACAAACCACAATTCTTATACTACTTAATTTTCTTAGCTATAGACTCATTTTGTGACTCTATCAGGGGCTGAGGCTATGTTTGCTGATCTTGGCCATTTCTCACGAGTTTCAATCAGGGTATTGATTTCACTTCTTTAATTTCTTATGTTACAAGCTTTTGAATGGTTGGAAAAAAACACATTGCAAGTTGTTATTGATCTTGCTTACTTGCAAACAGACTGCGTTTATAGGTTTTGTTTACCCCTGCATGGTTCTGGCTTACATGGGAGAAGCTGCATACCTATCCAAGAACAAATACGATCTTCAAAGTAGTTTCTATAAGTCCGTCCCAAGTAAGCCTTAGCTTTCATGTCTCTAGATCATTCTAGATTTCCACAACTATGAGTGTTGGTATTAGAATAGTACGTGCCCCTGTGTACTTAGAATCCCTGATGATAATCTTTGTCCAAGCTTGAGTTTTAGGTTCATTTTCAGGTCCTGTATTCTGGCCAGTATTTCTTGTTGCCACTCTTGCATCAGTGGTGGCAAGCCAAGCAATCATTTCAGCCATTTTCTCGATTATAAGTCAGTGTAGGGCACTTGGTTGCTTTCCTCGAGTAAAGATAGTGCACACTTCAAGTAGCATACACGGGCAAGTCTACATTCCAGAGGTGAACTGGATGTTGATGCTGCTGTGTCTTGCTGTCATTATTGGGTTCCGAGATATTTCTACTATCGGCAATGCTTATGGTTCGCTCTACCTCCACTAGACCATCTGTAGGTATGTTAATAGGCTAGATGAGCTATTCTGATGTTTGTTGTGTGTTTGTTTGTTTGCAGGTCTGGCTGTGATCACAATGATGTTTGTCACAACTTTGTTAATGTTTCTTATCATTACTACAGTATGGAAGCGAAGTGTTTTCATGGCAGCTCTTTTTGTAACCATCTTTGGAACTGTGGAATTGTCCTATCTTGGAGCTTGCGTTTCTAAAGTTCACAAAGGAGGCTGGCTTCCACTTGTTGTCTCATTCCTAACCTTGTCTCTGATGTCTACTTGGCATTATGGAACTTCGAGAAAACAGTTGTTCGAGGTAGAGAACAAGATCGAGCTGGACAGCCTCCTGATCCTTGAGCCAGGCATGGGAATAACAAGGGTCCCTGGGATTTGCCTAGTCTTCTCTGATCTTATCTCTGGTATCCCACCAATGTTTGCTCACTTTGTCACCAACTTTCCTGCATTCCACCATGTCCTTGTGTTTGTCACCCGTCAGTGTCTGATGCTCCCAAGAGTTCCAGTTGGTGACCGTTTCCATGTTGAGAGAATTGGCCCTCCAGGGCTCTGTGTATTCCGGTGCATTGCCAGGTATGGCTATAAAGATGTCACCGATTCATATGACTTCGAAACAGAGCTGATTGAAAACATATCAAAGTTCTTGAAGTACGAATGGAGCAGTAGACAGGTAGCTGCAGCCATGGAGAAGTCACCTCTTGGTGCTGGAGATGGGATGGATACTAGCAGAGGTGGGGTTGTGAAGAAAGTGAGATTCCAGTGTTTGGAAGAGAGTGATGAAGAGGTGCATGAACTCATGGAGGCAAAGGAAGCTGGGGTGGCTTACATGATGAGCAACACTTGCGTCATAGCGAGAGAGGCATCATCTGTTCTTAAGAAGTTTGTCATTAACATTGTCTATGCATTTCTTCGACGGAACAGCAGGAGTGCAGCTACGTCACTTGGGATTCCACACGCTGCACTGATTGAGGTGGGTATGCTTTATCAAGTTTGAATAGAAGCAGCTAGCTGATCTCTCGTTGGAAATAGCATGCAGGTATATATGAAGATGTTATACATAGAATGGTTCTTCAGAAATTTATACTGTCTTTAAATCACTCTAGGCCAATTATTTCGATAGGCTGAAGGATTGAAATATAAGAGATAAGTAACTGCAATAGTTGTACAGGTAGAAAGAAAATCGTCAGATGATTTTTCATGCATAGTTTCTTCCTGAATGTGCAGCATCTTTCCAATTGTGATTTGTTATCCAAGGAATGTTAACCATGAGGCATTTTTAAGGCCTCCTTTTGTGATCACTGTGAAATTATTCATGCGTTCAAACAACCTTGATGACGACCTTGTTGGGTGATCCAACCCACAAAGGCTTTGTGGGCCAAAATTGTTGGAATGAGTTATATTGGGTTCTCAGGACTCAAAAACTATTCCTGAATCTTGATATCCTCCTTCATCAGCGACAGCCTTTATATACATCATTGATCATCCAGAGTATATCAAGTTTTTGGCATAAAAGGAGGCACCGTGTTTAAGCTGACATTGACAAATAGGAACTGTTTAATTAGCTTTGAGGAGCAGTACCCAGTAGGCACATGTATACCTTAAAGATAAGTATTTCGATAGGCTGAAGGATTGAAATATAAGAGATAAGTAACTGCAATAGTTGTACAGGTAGAAAGAAAATCGTCAGATGATTTTTCATGCATAGTTTCTTCCTGAATGTGCAGCATCTTTCCAATTGTGATTTGTTATCCAAGGAATGTTAACCATGAGGCATTTTTAAGGCCTCCTTTTGTGATCATTGTGAAATTATTCATGCGTTCAAACAACCTTGATGACAACCTTGTTGGGTGATCCAACCCACAAAGGCTTTGTGGGCCAAAATTGTTGGAATGAGTTATATTGGGTTATCAGGACTCAAAAACTACTCCTGAATCTTGATATCCTCCTTCATCAGCGACAGCCTTTATATACATCATTGATCATCCAGAGTATATCAAGTTTTTGGCATAAAAGGAGGCACCGTGTTTAAGCTGACATTGACAAATAGGAACTGTTTAATTAGCTTTGAGGAGCAGTACCCAGTAGGCACATGTATACCTTAAATAAGTTATCAACTTGCAGTATAAGGACTAAGTAAAGTTATTAGAAACAGTAGAGGATTAAAAAATGATATTAACCCACAATGTGATTTTGTAGTTACTTATTGATAATGAGTAAACAGAAAGCGAGACAAATTTAAACAACAATGTTGGAGGTGGAGGACTGATGATGACTCGTTTCAGATATTTTACAAAATCCTCCATGCCACATTGCACCCTTATCATCAATGCTCTCTCCCAAATGCCAAACACAATTACTGATAGGGAGATATATATGCTGTATACCTTACTAGGTAACATATACTGCATAACCTATCGACAAAGAAAAAACATATAGTAGTACATCTATCAGTCATTTAATATGCCCCTTTCAAAAGTCAAGAGGATCATATGCAATCCCAAAAACTAAAACAATTAATGATGCAGTTGAGAAGTACTCCTGCAAGTTGCTTGGCCAACTCGAGTTCTTTCTCTTTCTCTTTCTCTCTAAAACGGAACTCCACGTGTTTTTGTATAGCCACTAGTGCATTTATTTAAAATCTTCATCGGATAACAAGTATACCTAACTTGATTCATCAACTCTTAAGTCAATTGCATTGTTCAATCAATCTGTTCATCCCTAAAATTATTTAACGCAGAAACATCTATTATGAGGTTGTTCCCATGAAAAACACTCTACAATAACTATTAAATCGATAAGATCCACACGAGACATTTGCTTGAAATATCATAGTGTTCTTATAGCTAGTAGAGCTTGCCTTGCCAAATTTAACTGATCTCATCAAATGGAAGGCTAACCTAAGTGTGATAGATGCATTGCATATTTTAAAAGTTATGCAAAAAATAATAGGAGTGAGGTCTCGGATTTGAATCCTACCATCATCGAGTGATCGAGCAGTATCAAAAAAATGTCATGATTAATTGCATTATTACAGCCGACCACAAATTATAAACACGGTGAATAACAACATTTCCTGAACATTCTCTGAACGTGGCTTTGGTTGATACATGCATTATCAATTTACAGATGTTCAAAGTTAACCAGTGCCTGATGTGCCATTTGACCCACAAGTAGTACAAACCAGCCAAGAGCACCAACTTAACTAATTTATGGTTTGGAAGGAAGGAAGAGTAATCAATTCTACGGCCAATAAAGAATCCATTCTTCAAGACTCTTTGATGAATGGAATGGATGGTCCAGGTCAATGTTAATGATCTAACAGTAAAAAAAATTTTGGAGAGAAGGGTCTTAAAGGTGGCGGTGCCTACATAATATATCTCTGTGGCGCCAATATAGTTGAATACAACCCCAAAGGACCACAACCAACTTTGATGGTAGCTAGCAGCTATATATATATGGCAAACCCTGCAACTGACAAAGCAAGAGCCTAATGTGCGGTGTTCTTCATTACACCACATGACAATCCTTTCATCAGAAGCGGACCACAACCAAATACGGGACCAATTTTTTGTTCTTAATCGCTATATTGCACCAATTGGACCCAAACCCATATATATGGCGTGAACCATAATTTTCTTTCTTGTTTTGGTGTCGCATTCCCTCCAATTAATGCAAGGAGGATTAAAACACCAAAATGAGGTCACACAAATGATATGTAACCAGTATAAAACCTGCATTTTTCAGTTTTTATAGGCTACAATTAGGATTCGAACTTGAAACTTTCAGCCCTGAATTATACTATATCAGTACCAAGTTGTATTAAACGTCTGTTTGCCAACAACAGTGACTGATCTGTGGATGAAACTTAGTTATTGTACTTGTATTTTATGGTTAGTTACTCATGAATGCGAAGTTTGAAACTTAATTAAACCTCCTCGGCAAGATTAAGGAACATGCAGTTCATATGAGCTGAAAAAGGGAAATCCCATTGGTTATTGATTGCAAAACTTGCTACCATCTGATGAAATGTCTTGTTAATTGTTTATGGAGCTAGAATTGCGTATGCACAAGCGGCTATGCATTTTGCAGCTCATACAATAGAGATGTCCATTAGAATATATGTACCTTTTGTAATTTATGGCGTGGTATTTACAAGCTTGTCTCAGCTTTTGGGAATGACAAAAGGGAATAAATTAAAACTACTGTAATAGGATAAAAGTGCAAAGTAGCAGATCTTAAAGTAGTTGATCAAAAAAAAAAAAAGCAGATCTTAAAGTAGAAGAATAAGGATATATGAACTCAAAAAGATCTTCACATCTTGGATCTAGAAAAGGTGAAAGAATACTTAGCAATTGATTATGAAAATTGTGGTTAAGATTTAGCCCATCTGATCCAAAATGACTTCTAGGGATTGAGCATAATCTTGAACATAAAATCTTCCTCTTCCTTGTGCTTCTTTTGGTTCAGAGAGTATCATTAAATCAAAATGCATTCATTGGTGTTTCTCTCTTGATTAGATATCAAGCAGGTGAGGAAAGCGACCCACTTTGTTTCAGGCTTTCAGCTGGGCCACGTAGATGGAGGGAGCAAGCACAGATGTGCCTATAGCTGGACCAACTCTAGTGGCCGAAGCTGACCAGAAATGTCACCAACCATTATTGATTTGGACTGGTTTCTTTCTATGCATTTTACTCAAAACAAGGATCATACAGGTGTGTACCTAAAATAAAGAAGACAAGGATCAAACAAATAGCAGAAAGAGATTTTCTGTGTTTTAGTTATTGTGCTGGTACGAGTATTTGATGTTTTCAATTAAAAAAGGTGATCATTTCCTTTCGTGCAAAAGATATGTACTACTCAGTTTTATTCAAAACGGGGAAAAATAATGTTGAAGACAGCGAGACTAATAAATAATACCAACCAAATTAAATTCAAGTGGGGGAGCCCAAAAACTCATAACCATCAAAAAAAGCACAGGAAAAAGTGAGATGTGGCAATTGTTGTCTACTAACAAATCAGCACTAAAATCCACGTTTGTTGAAGGAGATATACATGAACCATATCCATATATCCCCCCACTATATATGCAAACACAGAGAATGGCTGAAGAAGGTAATATATATATGTTGCATATATATATATTACAGTCTCCCTCACATTAGCCCCCTATATACTCCCACAACAAAAACATGTATTATCTGGTGTTGGTGGCTTATTACATATACTTCAACTCGGCCAAAGTTTGTTATTATCTGTCTCTGCTGCTAGTGGCCTTGTTTCACCTGTTTATTCTTCCAGAGAGTGCTACTACCAGAGATGCACAAAAGCTTTATAATTCCTGGTCGGGCTTGTTTGGAGGGAGCCATGAACTTGTTGTTTTTGCAATTGGAAGAGATCATCATCTACCATAACTCATCAGGTTCCAGATGAGTCCATTTACACTTTTCCTGGGTTTTGTACATTAGTAGTGTTGAAGGTTGCTCAATCTTGAATTAGTTTCTGCTGATGGGACCTAGCTCATGTAAGACTACGACTACATATGATAGATTGTACGTAGTGGATATGAAATAGTTATAATGTATGAAGTAAATTACAGGTGTTTTGTTCATCTTTTGCCATCAAGTTCTAACTTCTAAGCTAAATCTTGTCTTTATTTTTAGTTTACCGCTCTCGTCCATATATAGTCAATTTAATTTCAACTAAACGTGTCTTATTCAAATCAAGAACAACTGATCACATGACAAAAGGGTTGCACAGTTTGGTCTTGTAATGATCTGCTGATCGTGGCTTTGCTCAACCTCCAGAGAGTTTAGTCAATCTCTTGTGTAATGATCTTTCTTGATGATCATTAATGAAATATGATGTTATGAAAAAAAAAAAAAGACTGCTTAACTAGAGAAGAATTTGCATAGCCAAACAAATTAAGATAGTACTCTTACTCTGTATCGTTCCATCGGATTTCCACGAAGGGACAAACAAAGATATATAGTACTGTTGGAGTTAGAGATAGTCTATCATTTGATCATTACTGTATTGATATGAAGTAGTTATCTTTCGCCATTCATTTATTATCAGAATTATGTCCTTAATTAATTTCAATTTGCGACTAATCACCCTAATCTTATCCAATCGTAAATCAGTAAAGCTAAGATGAAAAGGATAGTGCAAAGATTAACAGTTTAGAAGCTGCAAAATCAAATACAGTGAAAATTTCCGGCATACTAGATAATCTTTTATCAAAATCCTCGAACATATAATACACTGGTATCAGAGACTATTATTGTATCACTCATGTTTGTTTTAATTCAAGTAATTTGTTATTTTGGATTATTGTATTTGGCCAAAAGTAAAAAATCAGGAAGCAAAATTGTTAAATATTTAAACTAATCAGGAAGCAAAATTGTTAAATATTTAAACTATATCTTTTTGTGGTACATGATTTGTACTATATATTGCTGTTAAGAATATACATTTAGCTGACTATTCTTTTGGTTCGCATTTCACTTATACAATTGGCTTATGGTTAAATTGCATTCTCACTTCCACCGAAAAAAAAAAAATCTCACTTTGTGGCAAGTGATGTAGAATGTTTGACCTTTTTTTTGCTGTGTTTAAGAAAAGTCTCAGTGTTATACGGGAATTAATTAAACAATCACTTTCTACCTCGACTGAAAAAGTATAAAAACTTGGGATTCAAACCTGCACAAATCACTAAATTTATTGGCATTGTCTAACTTCTTATAGAGATTTTCATCATAAAAAAAAAAACAATCTTATAAAGATAAAAATTATTTCATATACAGAATTTTTTTTCTACAAAACGTACAGAGAAAAGTTTAACAATTAATGCATAATTATGTAAATAATTCTCCTCCATGACATGACTTCTAAATTCTAATTATATTATCACGGACGTTCATCTGAACAGCCGAGCGTTACGATCGAACGGCTAGGAAAACCTGCGTGTCCCAAATTTTAAAACACGTGGCATTGTCTTATGTAATGTACACTTTAAAACTCCAAAACCGTACAACTTTACCGTTGTAGACACCGGCAATTTGCAAACACGCTCCTAGTAATTTAATCACCGACGATGGGCATTTCTGTCAAAACAGAAAATACAATTCAAAACCTTTTTTTCCAAAATCGACCGTTAGGAATCGAAAACCCACCGTTTCAAAAACCCACACCCCCATTATTCTTCTTCCTCCCTCAAATCAAAACCCCCCATTGAATACTCCTCTCTATCTTTCTCTCTCTCTCTCTTTCTCTCTACTCAGGTACAAATACGCACACAAGTGTACTGTATCCATGGAAGATCAGAGCAGTAACCCACCAATCATGTCCCCAAAGCCTCCACACCCACTTCACCAAATCGCCGAAACCCCGACCCACAAGCTCCTCCTCAAGCAGTGGCTCAAGGAGGAAGAGCTCATCCTCAACAGAGTCTCCCTCAAGGAGACCCAGATCGACTCGGTCCGCAACGAGATCACCCAGCTCTACATCTTCTTCTTCCTCTTCCACTCCCTCTCCCTCCTCCTCCTCTTCAACGCCTCCTCCCGGGACGACGCCTCCTCCAAATACTGCAGGAGGTCGTGGATCCCGTCTCTGTCTTCTTTGCTCTGTTCGCTGGGGATAATCTGGGCGGTTCGGTATAAGACCGACGTGGAGTGTCATCTGGAGAAGATGCTGGAGAGGGAGAAGGAAGATGGGAAGTTGCTGGCTAAGTGTGTGGAGGAGTTGAAGAGGAAAGGAGTGGAGTTTGATCTGTTGAAGGAAGTGGATGCGCTTAGGAGGGCTAAGAGTTTGAGGGTGGAAACCAAGAAGGTGAAGAAATGGTCTGGGAGGGATTTTGTGACTCTGTTTTTCTTTTCGGTTTCGTGTTTGGTTCTGGGGTTGACTAGGGTTATTCTGTGTAATTAGGGGATTTGGGTGAAGATTTTTTACTTCTTGTTCACTGGCCAGATACTAGGCCTTTTTGGGTGTTATTCTTTGGTGGCAGAAGATTCTTTGTTTCTGCCATTGGATTTGGGGAGTGGCAGGGGAAGGCAAAGTGCAGAACATACTGTTCTCCTTTTTGTAATTTGGGGCATTGATAAATTGAAGGATCATCATTAACCATAGATCTAGGTTTGTTTATTTGTTTATGATAATTTTTACGTGATTTGTTCTTGCTATATTTTCCAGAAAGAAGAGTTCAAGTATGAACCTTCTCTTTACTTCCATTCCAATAGTCAAATATAGGGTTGACTTAACATGCACTAACATTAGTGAAGGAAGAATAGTTACAAATATCATCCAGTTCTACAGGTTTATACACATACACTGAGTTTATTGAGGTTTACCTAATCTTTAATAATATAAGTAATGGTCTCAGAGAAAAAAACAACATTATCTGTCATCTCCCATGGCTGATATTGGTGGCATTTGGTGGGGCATTTGGTGGTGAGCGCTCCATATCAGTTCCAATGCTAATAGTTGTCCATGAGTAGTAGTTACTGTTCACAACTCCTGTAGTTGGATTGCCACTAGTGAAGCTGCTTGATGTGTCATCGGAATTGGGGTTCCAGTCAGTCAAGTATCCAGGTTTTGAAGTGACATGGCTTACTTCTATGTCACCGGACAGCATAGCCACAACCCTTGACATTGATGGTCGTTGCACTGGTGAAGTTTGAGTGCACAAGAGAGAAATTCCTATGATCCGCTTTACTTCTTCCTCACTGAATTCAGATAATCTGGAGTCAACCAATTCTAAGTCGCGAATCTTTTCGTGAAGGTTCCAGGCCTGGGAAGCAAAGGAAAAACTCAGGAACTTATTTGCATGTTTAAAGATAATTGAACGCATATGGGTTACATAAAATGCACAACAACTTATGAAGCACCGGACAAGCATTCATGTCATACCCATTCAAGAAGGTATATCTTTTCGTCCTCCAAGCTTGAGTCTGCACTTGGCCTTCCACTAATGAGTTCCAGAGCTAGAACTCCAAAGGCGAAGACATCAGCCTTCTCAGTAAGATGCCCACGCATAGCATACTCTGGTGCGAGATACCCACTACAATATTACCCACAGATATGGTAGAAGCACAATAGTCAGATAATTCCCAACTATTCCATTGGTGAAAATAAATAATCAAATGAAAACATGCTAAGCTATAAATCCAAGGACTTTATTTGTCAGAATCTTACATTGTCCCAGCAACACGGGTGCTTATGTGTGTCTTCTTATCATCATAAAGCTTAGCCAAACCAAAATCTGAGATTTTGGGATTGAGATCAGAATCAAGCAGAACATTACTAGCCTTCACATCCCTATGCACAATACGCAGCCGTGATTCCTCGTGCAAATACGCTAGACCTCTTGCAACTCCCAGGCATATATCATAACGTGTTGGCCAGTCAAGATTCAAACTTTTTTCTCCTGCATCATCATGCAAGAAAATTAGGAATGCGTTTCCACTGTATCATCCGGATTGAAATTCATGCACAGAGAAGAGCAGATGTCTTACCAAATAGTGCTTGATCAAGACTCTTATTCTCAAGGTACTCATACACAAGGAGCCGGTTATCTCCCTCAATGCAGCAGCCATATAATTTTACAAGGTTGCGGTGTTGGACAGCTAATATGGTGGAAATCTCTGTTATGAATTGCTTCTTTCCTTGGTGAGATGACAGAGACAATTTTTTCACCGCAATCACTCTCCCATCGTTGAGTTTTCCCTGTTCAGTATCACTCAGGAAATCTTCATAGATAGAGGAACATCTCAACCAATAAATGGTCCAAATTTTTGACGGCGTGAAACACATAATAAACTCATAAAAGTCCTGACAGCAATTTGATTCGTTGGTCATTCTTTTCCAGATAATATAAATAACATGCCCACTTCGTAACCAATCTTATTTTTCTTCTGCATGCATTAGTCAGAAAGAAAAACATTGGCTAAAGTTTGCTTGATTCAACATAAATATTGCCATCCACCTATATGCCATTCATTCCAATAATTTTTTTACCTTAAAAACTGGTCCGAATCCTCCCTCTCCAAGCTTATTAGCAGGATTGAAGTCTTCTGTTGCAGTCTTTAGTTCAGCGTAACTGAAAGTGTATGGTCTAGTTTCAATCGAGAGGAGATCTGGCATTGAACACAAACAGAGTCATTCTTCATCATCTAGTCCATTAGTTCCCTTATATAACTTTTGCATTGAGAAACTCAAAAAACCAGAAAAAAAGGAGAGAAAATATAAGGACAAGCTGTGCACTAAAATAACTGCTCTTGCCCAAAAGATGCATGTGAAGTTAGATGTGTTATAACTTATATTCGTCTTGCTTCACTGATTGCCGCATTGAAAAGTTGTTTGCTTCATCTAATACTTTGTTACATGAATGGTTTAAGAAAATGCAGAAGCCCTATCCTCTTGCGTGTTTAACATGGTTAAACTTCTTCTAGCTCCTGGAGAATAGCCATGATTATGTTGACAAATAGCAACATCATGTTCGAGAAGTCATACAACTAGTACATAACTGAAGCATGAATACCTTCATCTTCATGGGTGCTTTGCCTTTTTCTTCTCCGGTAGAAAAGAAAGTAAAGTACAAAAACAAGCAGAAAGCTTATTACTCCAGCACCAACCACAACTCCTACAATCAAGCCAGTCTGGTCCTTGTTGTTCGTCGTTGGAGGCTTGTTACTCACAGTGGGTATGAAATCTGCAGAAAAAAACACAATGATTAATCGGATAATACCAATAAGTACAGAGACAAATAGAATTTGCCAACAGCATCACCTGGTATTGCACTGATTGCTGAAACAGAAGGTCCGTATGTACCTTGGTCAGGAATGCAACAAGTCCCTTTTCCAGCCCAAAACAGATGTATAACCATGTAATTCTCTGTTACCTGAGCCGTGAACTCCTTTTGAACAGCTCGCTTAGAGACTCCATCAGCAGCCTTCAGGATATCAAAATCCTTCAAAACAAGATTCCCCTGAAACAATGATTCCAAATATAGTAATTAAAAGCCTTAAGTTGGTAGCACTTCAATTGTAGTAAGACTTTGGCTTCAGAGGAAACTAAAAATAGCCTAATAAACTCTTACTATTGCACAGACCTGTATATAAACATCAAAAACTCGTCTCCCAAGACTCTTCCACGTCTTGCCAGTTTCAATGGCTGCTTCTGTAAACTGAAGGCTGACATTATAGTTACCATTCTGAAGGCCCAAACCATAATATCTTAATGATGAAGCAGAGAGCCTTGATGTCTGGAACAACTCAGAGTCTAGGGTATTTGTGAACTGTGATTGTGAAGAAAAAATATACTGTGGATTATTGGATCCAGCAAAATATCCAACATTACTGACTCCCCATCTGCTTGTGTCGACTACATAAAACGATGCCGGACCAAGAGTCTCATTCTCCCTTTCATACAAGATGTTGTTTGAGGACCTAATTTGTGGACCGCCACACTTGACAGCAAATTGAGAATCTTTGCACCAAATTTGAATAGAAAATTGTTAGGAACAATATAGAAAAGACCAAGTAATGTTAACCTAGAAATGTTAACCTCACAAGCTGGCGTCAAGTGACCAAGTATATTACTAAAGTCTAGAACTGGCATCTCACACATGTGAAACGTTGACATGAAACATTTTAAAGAAGGTTCAGAAATCTGACAGACAATTTTCAGCAAAAAGAAATTTACAGGAAAAACATAAAAAAAGGAGAAAAATATCACCAGGAGAAAAGCAGAAAGACATTAATGCTGTTCAAAATATAAAGTGGCAGTCAAAATGAAATGTCAGATTGGTTTTGGCATTGTGGTTTGTACTTACAGATTGGAGAGCCTCTGTTGCAGGGAAAGTTGTGTTGCAGACAGTTCAATCCTGATAGCAAACCACTGAGAGACGAAGAATTCATATAATTGAAATTATGAAAAAATTCCAAGTGGTAGTTATTTATAGAGACACCTAGAAACTATTTCACAGTTAGAGGCAGAAATATGACACAGAA
The DNA here is from genome assembly GCA_028386065.3 of Turnera subulata. Lineage (NCBI taxonomy): Eukaryota > Viridiplantae > Streptophyta > Magnoliopsida > Malpighiales > Passifloraceae > Turnera > Turnera subulata. The sequence goes on from JAKUCV010003575.1 coordinate 22,865, forward strand.
AGGTGGTAGAAAATAAAAGAACTGCTGCTCATAGAAGTGAACTTTTCATGATTGCATACCAAACAAGGATTTTAGGACTGATGGTTGGATTATACTAAGACTGACAATAGTGCACCAAATGCAAAAAGACTACACTTGAAGTAGCAAAGTTATCCCTAAAGCATTCAATTATTAGAGAATAAAACAAAATTGATAGTCACCTGCTGTTTGAGGAGTCTATTGTGAAGTTGTTTGCTACTAAGTTACTGCACAGAAAACATGAACTCAGGAATATGAGTTTCAATCAACTACAAAAGGTGGTTCAGTAATTTTCAGGGGATATAAGCTGACACCTTATGCTATTCTACTCAGCCATATGGAGAGTACAAGAACATTTAAAACTTACATTTGCAAGTTGTTATCATTAACCCATGAAGGAACGCTTCCCTCTAGATTATTGTATGATACATCTCTGCGAGCATGAATAACGAGATATCCAAGCAAATTAAGAACTTCCAGATGTAGAAAATAGCAAGGCAATGACATGGCAAATTAATAAAGTTTTAAGTGCATGACCACCACAGTTGCTACATCAGGTGCACTTACACATTGAGAAGCGAAGGACTTTTATGAGCAGGAATGGTACCATTTAATCTATTATTTCCAAGAAACCTGAACATAATACCGAAAGTAGATGCTTCAGCATTAATACAACATGCAGTCATAAAATATATAACCAGGAAACGATGGTACATTACAAGTGTGTGAGCGAGCTCAAATTGAAAAGTGAGTCTGGAATCTGGCCAGCTATATTGTTGAAGCTCAAGTCCCTGGATAAAAAGTCCATGTAGTTTGAGCATGTCTAGGGAATCCCCAAATTCAGCCCAAAATAATAGATTAAAGCATCTACCTAAGGAGATGTATCAGCATAAGGACTTACAGCTGTGCTAACTTCTGGTATTCTCCAATATTAGATGGTATTGAATCAGAAATATTGTTATTTCTCAGCACCCTGAAAGAAATTTAACCACCAGGGGTGGTACTTACATTCATACGATCACCAGAAAGGCAAATAAGTTGAGAAATCTTGAACTAGAAAATGAAACTGTGTTCCCTTACAAGACGTTTAGTGACTTCATGTTGTTGATAAATGTCAGTGAAGAGCTTCCATTCATTAAATCACTAATTCTCCTGTGGTCATGTTTCACATGAAACTGTCAGCAACATTTGCAACATAGTACAGAAAGCAAGTCATTGATGAAGACACTCACAGTTGTGTCATTGAAGTCAGGTTTAGGAATGCTGATGGTATAGGGCCATCAAAAGAGTTCCCTTCAAATTGTCTGCAGCAAAGTTTATCGAAAAATAATAAATAGATCATTCAGGTAAAGCATTTTTAGAAGGACAAGCTTGAATTTCTGTTCCAACTTCTGAAATCAGGAGTTGATGTGTGGATGGAGTGCTACATCAAGCAAGCACTGATTTCAATGATAATCTTCTTACAAGGTAGTAAGCTTTGACCAGTTTCCTATGAAGTCTGGTATCTGTCCTGTGAGTTCAGTGTCTGATCCCCACCTGAGACACAATACTAATTCATCATGAACAAATTGTCAAAACTTTTGTAATCATTACGGTTCAAGTATTTTGAACCTTACACTGTTTGCATATTCAGTAAGTTAGCAAATGTCGGAGGAATGCTGCCACTGACTCCAGAACTGTCAAAATACCTGCCAAAATAAATGAAAAATTTTATTAGAAGTGAAATGTGGAGTGGAGGTGTAGCTATTCTTAGACCAGGAGTTCACTGTATCAAGCAGTTACCTGGCAGAGGTAAAAGAAAAAACTATGCAGAGCAAAATTACTGAAAATTGTCTCCTGGTATATCCTATATAACATCTACAAGCTTTATTAGCCGTATATATTTGTATCAAACTTTCACCTCCAGGTTAGATGCTGTGAAGGTTAATGATGTCTAATTCTTTCCGCCCATGCTTTACTTTCCTTCTACCTACACTCTGCTTCTCTAGAGTTCCTCATGTTATTTATCTTTTTAATTGTTTTCCTTCTTCAGGGCATGCTCTAATTACTAATGCTTGAGGTAGCACAATATTGAAGCTTGCAAAACCAGATGTATTATATACATATTGGAACTTGAAAACCCTCTGATGCAATTCACAGTAAGTTATTTAGGTTAATTTGTTAGCTTAAATCCCAAGAAATGGGATGTATGCAACTTAAGAGCATCATCGGTTGTCGATATGGAACTTACAGTTGTTGTAGCTTTGTTAAGTTCCCAAGCTCTGATGGAAGAGGACCCGAAAAGTTGTTGGCTCCAAAAGCGCTGCAACATATGCAAACAAAGTGACAAATGAATGACCTTCATTGCAGACAATCATGCCTAAGTATTTACTAGGTATGTATGCATATATAGTGGCAATACATAGCATTGCATCAAGTAATGATAAATGCATACATATTAATCCTGCCCTAATTTTGCAAATGGGTTTTCTCTGTTGCAGATATGCCCAAATTAAGGATTGGAATAATTAGCAAACCCTTGTTTAGCAGTATGTGTTAGCCACCACCAGATTCATAATTCTAAATAAAAGCTAGCATCGAATTATCACCTGTTACTTATAAAATTATCAACCACACAAACTTACAGAGATCTTAGGTCATTGAGCAGCCCAAGTTCTTTTGGGAGTTCCCCAGACAATGCATTAATCCCCAGAGTCCTAATCAAACATAAATTTCGCATCAGTGAGATCAAAACAGAGAAAAAAAGTTTTGTGCTAGATAGAATAAGTAACCAGCTTACTTACAGGTATTGCATGCGGGTTAAATTTCCAATTGACGGAGACAGGATCCCTGTCAAGTAATTCTGGCCCAAGTTCCTGTTAGAAACAAAAAAGAATGCAAAACTTAGCACAAAACCTCGGATGACAGTTTCAGAATATGACCAAAGTAAATAGGGATTTAGAACTATACAAATTGGTGAGATAATTCAAAGTCCATATCTCATCCGGAATTGGACCTGTCACATCCATTGCATAAATTTTCCTGCATTGGACAACCAGCCACAACAAAGCTTAGTGCTTTTGGTAATAAACAGCATTGTAAGGGGGCGTAAGATAGAGACCGAATCAATCAAAAGGGTCAATTTGGTGATGCCCCAAAAGATGAAGATTTATAACAGAATAAATTTTCTATCAAAGTAAGAAGAAATTGATGCTAAATGAGGGAAGAAAGACAAACAGAGCAGTGATGCGGCAAGTGGTGCGGTTGAGGAAAGAGCAGTCGCATTTGATGAAGGGGTTGCGGGTGTTGTCGTCGATGGTGGGAGAAGAACCGATGGCATCTCCGCTGCACAGCTCCCCACTTATGTTCCATTGCTTGGTGTTCGCTGATATCCCCCATTTCTGGAATATGGAGTTCAATGCTCCCGCTGCAAAACCATAATCCAAACACTTGATTTAACAATTCTAACATAACCAAGAAAGATTAGCAAGGGTTAAAGAACTATTAGTTTTCCCGCCAGAATTAGTTAAACTCCTCGCCGTTTATTGGGCTCAATTGAAGCCCAGCCCATGGCCTATACATAAATATACTATGTATTACTAGTAGCCTTGTTTTATGAGGAAGGGAAGGTGATCATCAATCTGACAGGTTCTACGCCTGATACAGATTCAATGAATAATTCATTCATAAACAAGATTACAAGACCATGTGCACATGAAATGATGGTTTTAACACAATGAAAAAATTGAAAACGAAAGAACAGAACCAACAAAGAAGACCCGAAGAGGGAGAATATATATATAGACCTTCATTTGGATCTGTCGTAGCTACAGTCTGATTCTGTGCTTGAGCAACTTGTAGTAGTAGACTGATGATCCATAGTGCATATACAACAAACCACGAAATTGAGTGCAATATTCCCTGCATGGCTTCAGTTCTTTTGCCCTGAGTTCAATGTGCAGAGAAAAGAGTTTGAAGTGTAGACTTTTTAAGTACACCCATCCACCCCAACTTGCCAGATAAAATCTGGCCATTTGTAGCTGCAAAATGTGTACATAACATCTACTCTCTTGACTTTTGGAGGTGATAACGAACTTCATTTTTTTTTATATGCACAAGCATCGTAGTATTTTTTTAAGGAATAATGTGGGACTGATCAACCGACTTATACATCATGATTCGTTGATCTTGATCTTGAAGCAGGGTAAGACAAGCATATGGTACCTTTCAATTACTATCATTAGCCATCTTTTTTCCTATATGAGTGATGATGGCATTTGCATATATTTAATTATGCACCAAAGTGATGCACACCAAGAATGGGTCTAATCTCTTTGTCTCAAGTTGCACTAGCATATCTTGCCAGGTTAGATTGATTTGCATGGTATACTCCTTACTTATTATGCAAATAAACATGTGATCGTTTCTCTAACTAAGTGATAAACTCGATTTTTTGGCTTGATCTGCATACACTTGCATTAATTAAGCCGAATATTATGAAAATGTCAAAGCTAACTACTTCATGGCAACCCATCAAATGATGTCATTTACGGTGACATTTGCCGCATTGACTTTGTAATAAGAGAAAATAAAATGCGATGATAACTTCATTTTACGACGTTTTCTTCTTCCATTGGTAGGTAAGATTTCTGTGAGACAAACAGTAACATTTTGCATTAGATTTAAATATTTAGAGAAAGCAAACCGAAAGATATATCCAGTTCAATATATATAGGGGATTGAGGATGCAATGCACCCTGCACCAGAACGAACTCCTGCTATACACTTTTTTTTTTCTTCGTCCACTTTAAAGGGAGTAGTGTAATTAACTAGTGGTCTTTGAATATCAAAGGTAGACTTTGTTTCATTGGTGATGGAAAATTGAAGGCTCTAGCCTTATGACTCTCTGGGCTTCACTGTTTTTAAAGTGCTTTTGTCTAGTTAAGCGTTTGTTTCCTCATATAGCATCCTTCCGAAAGATTTAAAGAATTTCATGTTGGATATAAGCAAACATAACAAGTCTTTCATAACATACATCAGTCATTATCTCGTGATTCTCAGTCAATAACTTTCATAATACTCAAAACTGCGCCAGGCATATGTATTAACCACTTGTGAATCTAATAGAATTTATATCTTATTAGTTCTTACAATTACAATTCGAATGATGACCAGTAAGTTCAAAATGGAACCAAAAATTACAATGGAGTCAAGTCTGTGCTAAATTGTAACTAATAAAGCTTGTCAAAAATTAATCTAAAAGCAATGTAATTAATGATGACATAACAGTGCAGGCTATCTTTCTTTTTTGTCAGAAAGATTTCCGAAATCCTGTAATCTATTGCCCGCCGGGCTTTTACCCTACTAAGTCTTAATTTGGCTAGGAGAAGTCATCAGGCTACCTGATGAGCCTTTGAGAGCTTGTTCTTGATTGTTATTTATTACCTTGACTGATCCAAAAAATCAAATGATGGAGCAAAATAGTTTTTCTCTTTCGTTTTACATCTGCTTCTTCTTTTTTTGTCTGCATAATGTTTTATCTGTTTGAGCCACAGAGTAGCTACAAGAGGCAGGAATGAAAGAACCAAAACTACAAATTAACTCATTTATTGCAAACAGTAACATACATCTCCATCATAAACAAAATCACTAAACATTAGCTACCTAAAAAGCCAAAACAAAATTGCCATATTTTGAACTCACCGAAAAAAAAATGATATCGACAATGAAATTGACAGGGAAAAGTGTTGAAAGAACATTAATCATCTGCCATCACCAATAATCTCATCGAGAAGACGTTTGGAGGAAGTCACAGGTCAATGTTCCAACTCAGCCACCCTACTTGGACTAGTTGATGAACTGTAGTGGCTAGCATCAGTTCCTCTCTGTGAGGTGACCACGGATGGCATACTCGGGTGCAAGATACCCACTGCAAAGAAGTCACAACACAGACTGCAAGGTCAGAAAAATGTGAAATTCATGCATGATTTATCTGTAAATAAAGTTCATGATGGAAGGAAATGAAAATTTGCAACTCCTCCAGCATCTTACATTGTTCCTGCCACACCAGTACTTATGTGGGTCTTCTTATCATCATAAAGCTTAACCAGACCAAAATCTGAAATTTTGGGAATCAGATCAGAATCCAGCAGTACTTATAGGGTCTTCACATCTCTGTGTACAATTCTAAGCCTTTCGTGATGATAAGCTAGACATCTACCATCCCCAAGCATATATTATAACGCGTTTGGTTCTGGGTTTAATTTGTTTAAATTAGGGATTTGGGTGAAGATTGATTTTTTTGTCAGATACCGCTCATTTTTGGTGGATTGATGGTTTCGTGGCAGAAGATTCTTTGTTTCTGCCATAGGAATTGGGGGTGGCAGGGGAAGGCAAAGTGCAGCTGTTCTCTTTGTGTTATTTGGGGAAATGATACATTGAAGAATCATCATTAAGAGTTGCACTTTTGAATGGTAAATAGACTGTGTAGCAGTAGAATATCACAAATGTTTTGTATAAATATGTAGCAGACTTGTGTTTTTAGTTTTGAGGAAATATAACCAAAGTTTCTTCCTTTTATAAGAGTTGTCATCTATTAAGAGTCTTGTTTCCTTAAGAGTTTTATTGTTGATTGAGTCTTTGAGCTTGCACAGATCCTACATGGCTGACATCGGTGGCATTTGGTGGTGAGCGCTCTATGTCAGTTCCGATGCTAATACTTGTCCATGAGCTGTAGTCACTATTAACAATTCCTGTAGTTGGATTACCACTCGTGAAGCTGCTTGATGAGTTTTCAGAGTTGATGTTCCAGTCAGTCAAGTATCCAGGTTTTGAAGGGACATGGCTTACTTCTACGTCACCAGACAACATAGCCACAACCCTTGACATTGATGGTCGTTGCACTGGTGAAGTTTGAGTGCACAAGAGAGAAATTCCTATGATCCGTTTTACTTCTTCCTCACTGAATTCTGATAATCTGGGGTCAACCAATTCTAAGTCGCGAATCTTTTCGTGCAGGTTCCAGGCCTGCAAAGCAAAGGAAAAAAACTCAGGAACTTACTTTCATGTTTAAAGTTTGATCCCGATACCAGGTGTGCAACCCGGATCGAATCCGGATTAGTCGGGACAAAGCTCCGGATACCAGATGGTAAAACAAAAAGAGACAAGTATTCATGTCATACCCATTCAAGAAGGTATATCTTTCCTTCCTCCAAGCTTGAGTCTGCATTTGGTCTTCCACTAATGAGTTCCAGAGCTAGGACTCCAAAGGCAAAGACATCAGCCTTCTCAGTAAGATGCCCAAGCAAAGCATACTCAGGTGCGAGATACCCACTACAATATTTTCCATAGATATGGTAAAAGCCGAATATTCAGATAATTGAAGAAATGCGAACTTATTTATAACTACATGGGCATTATTTGTCATGAATCTTACATTGTCCCTGCAACACGGGTGCTTATGTGTGTCTTATTATCATCATAAAATTTAGCCAAACCAAAATCTGAAATTTTGGGATTGAGATCGGAATCAAGTAGAACATTACTAGCCTTCAGATCTCTATGCACAATACGCAGCCGTGATTCCTCATGTAAATAAGCTAGGCCTCTTGCAACTCCCAAGCATATGTCATAACGTGTTGGCCAAATAAGATCCAAACTTTTCTGTCCTGCATCATGCAAGAAAATTATAACTGCATTTCCACTGTATCATCCGGATTGAAATTCTTGCACAGGATAGGGCAAATGTCATACCAAATAGTGCTTTGTCAAGACTCTTATTCTCAAGGTACTCGTACACAAGGAGCCGGTTATCTCCCTCAATGCAGCAGCCATATAATTTTACAAGGTTGCGGTGTTGGACAGCTAATATGGTGGAAATCTCTGTTATGAATTGCTTCTTCCCTTGGTGAGATGACAGTGACAATTGTTTCACCGCAATCACTCTCCCATCGTTTAGTCTTCCCTGCTCGGTAAAATATTGAAGTAATCATACTGAGCAAATAAATCTTCATAGATATAGGAATATTTCAACCTATTAAATGGTCTAAATTTTTTACTGCCTGTATCAGATCATAAACTCATAAAAATACTGGCAGCAACCCATATGCCATTCATTCCGATAATTTATTACCTTAAAAACTGGCCCAAATCCTCCCTCCCCAAGCTTATGAGCAGGATTGAAGTCTTCCGTTGCAGTCTTTAGCTCAGCATAACTGAAGGTGTATGGTCTAGGTTCAATTAAGAGGATATCTGCCATTGAACACAAACAAAATCATTGTTCATCACCTAGTCTATTAGTTCCCTTGCATAAATTTTGAGTTGAGAAACTCAAAAAGCTATGCACAGAACTAATGTTGCCCAAAAGATGCATGGAAGGTTATAGGACAACTTCTAAACAAGATGTTTGATAATTTATATATTCTTCTTGCTTTAACTGATTGCCACATTGAAAGCTTTTTCTTTCCTCTAAATTTGTTACGTTAAGAACTTCTAACCCAAAATAATCTGGAATGAGATGAAATGTCGTCGCTGCCATGATTATATTGGAATTTCTCTATAGCATATAAGGTTTTACGGTGAAAGAGCCTGTATTTCTGACTAGTAACAAAGAGTTTAAAAGAAAAGTCATATTCAGTGGTTTACAAAAGGCCCCATGATCTGGAGATAATGTTAAAACAGTTAGAGAAAGTACAGAAGCCTTGTCCTCTTCTGTGTTTAACATGGTTCAACTTTCCCGGATAATAACCATGATCATCAAGTTGAAAATTGGCAATTTCTTAAAAATAGCACCCGTCATGTTTGGGAAGTGTGACAGCTAGTACATAAATGATTTTACAGTTTACCTTCATCTTCGTTCGTGCTTTCCCTTATTCTTCTCCAGCAGTAAAGAAAGAGAAGTACCAAAACAAGCAGAAAGCTTGTTACACCAACCACAACTCCTACAATCAAGCGAGTCTGGACTTTGTTGTTCGTCGTTGGAGGCTTGTTACTCACAGTGGGTATGAATTCTGCAGAAAAAAATAAAAAAACACAATGATTAAATAGGATGACACCAATAAGTACAGAGATGAATATAATTTCCCAACAGCATCACCTGGTACAGCACTGATTGCTGAAACAGAAGGTCCGTATGTACCTGGGTCAGGAATGCAACAAGTCCCTTTTCCAGCCCAAAACAGATGTATAACCATGTAATTCTCTGTTACCTGAGCCCTAAACTCCTTTTCAACACCTCGGTCAGAGACTCCATTAGCAGTCTTCAGGATATCAAAATCCTTCAAAACAAGATTCCCCTGAAACATTAATGATTCCAAAAATGATAATTAAAAGCCCTAAGTTGGCTCAAGAGATGTGCAGCAGGTAAACATAACCTCAGAAACATTTACTATCACGCAGACCTGTATATAAACGTCAAAAACTCGTCTCCCAAGACTCTCCCACGTCTTGCCACTTGCAATGGCTGGTTCTGTAAACTGAAGTCTGACATTGTAGTTACCATTCTGAAGCCCCAAACCATAATATCTTAACGATGAAGCAGAGATCCTTGATGTCAGGAACAACGCCGCAGAGTCTGGGGTATTTGTGATCTGAGACGATGGATAAGAAATGCATCGAGGATTATTGCTTCCAGCAAAATATCCAACATTACTGACTCCCCATCTCCTTGTGTCAACTACATAAAACGATGCCGGGCCAAGATTCTGATCTTCCCCTTCATATATATTGCCTGAGAGTGTCATCTGCGGACCACCACACTTGACTGCAAATTGAGAATCTTTGCACCAGATTGAAACATAAACTTTTGTTAGGAACAATGTAGAAAAGACATCTTGATTCTCAGAAAGACCTACTCATATCTCTCGAAATGTTAACCTCACAAGATGACGTCCAGTGACCAAATTGTTAAAGTTAATCAGTTTGTTGTTGGAATTTTCTGGAAAATAGAAAAAGTAAGCAGGTTGTTTTTTATCTTTTGTGTGTCTTTAATGTAAGTTTTATTTAATTTAAAGTATCTGTTAGGATAAGCCTTGAGAAAATGAAGAGTTAGTAAGTTTAATTAAGTATTTTCAGACATGCAAAGGCTTAATCAAGTAGTCTAGTAGTTGCAAGGTTATAAGTATGGCACAGACTTCTAATGGAAGTATTGGAACAAAAATCCAATCAGTTTTCCCTTTCTGTGAGTGTGTTTATATTGTTAAGTATATGTTGTTTGTCCCTTGTTCACTAATTTGAATTTCTAGAAATCTTACTTAATGTTCTTAGTGTTCTTCATAGAGTTCTTAAGAGTGATTCTTTGTGAGACTTGTTAAATACCCATTATTTTCTTTTCTGAGTGTTATTTGACAGTAACCAAGGTTTTCAATCACAAATATAACAACCATTTAGTATCAGATTCATAATTCATCATCTTATGTGTGATTGTGGTGTTCTTGATGGTCTTTGAGTTTCTGGAAATTTTCTAAAATTTGTATAGTAGACTTCTACCAAAATCTGCACATCAAGTTTCAGTTTCCAACACAAGCATATTACTAAAATCCACGTAGGTGGAACCTTGACATGAAACAATTTAAAGAAGGTTCAGAAATCTGACAAACAATTTTCACATGCAGAACAAAAAGAAATATACAGAAAAAAAATCAAAAAAAAAGAGGAGAAAGACATCAATGTTGTTCAAAAAATTGGTTTTGGCATTTTGGTCTGTACTTACAGATTGGAGACCCTCTGTTGCATGGAAAGTTGCTTTGCAGACAGATCAATCCTGATAGCAAATCACTGAGACAAGAAGGATTCATATATTTGAAACTAAGAAAAAAATTACAAGTAATTATTAGACAGACATTAGCATCTAAACTTCCTTTAGAAACTTCTTAACCTTGCTCCGAAGTTCAATCATATCTAGTTTATTCATCCTCTTAGAAGTTCCTTTTTGCTGCTGTTTCCTTAGAAAAAACGGGAGCATCTTGCTTTTCCGATTTTTTGCCTGGTTGTAATCCTTTTTATTGTTCTTGTAATTGTGCATCATTAATAAAATATGATGACTACCAAAAAAAAAAGGTTATCCCTAAAACATTCAGTTACTAGAGGATAAAACAAAATTGATAGTCACCTGCTGCTTGATGGGTCTATTGTGAAGTTGTTTGCGACTAAGTTACTGCACAGAAAAACATGAACTCAGGAATATGAGTTTTAATCAACAATAAAAGGTGGTTCTGTAATTTTCAGGGGATATAAGCTGACACCTTATGCTATTCTGCTCAACCATATGGAGAGTATAAGAACAGTAGAAACTTACATTTGCAAGTTGTTATTATTGACCCATGAAGGAATCCGTCCCTCTAAATTATTATATGATACATCTCTGCGAGCATGAATAACGAGATATCCAAGTAAAGTAAGAGCTTCGAGATGTAGAAAATGCTAAAGCAGTGACATTGCCAATTAATAAAGTTTGAAGTACATGATCAGATGCACTTACACAGTGAGAAGTGAAGGACTTTTCCGAGCAGGAATGGTACCATTTAATCTATTATTTCCAAGAAACCTGAACATAATACCATAATTAGATGGTTCAGCATCAACACAACATACAATCATATAGTATATAACCAGGCAAAGATGGTATGTTACAAGTATCTGAGAGAGCTCAAATTGAAAAGTGAGTCCGGAATCTGGCCAGTTATATTGTTGAAGCTCAAGTCCCTGGATGAAAGGTCCATGTAGTTTGAGTATCTCTAGGGAATTCCCACATTCAGCCCAAAATAATAACGCTAAACATATATCTAAGTGGATGTATGAACATAAGGACTTACAGCTGTGATAACTGTTGGTATTCTCCAATATTAGATGGTATCGAATCAGAAATATTGTTATTTCTCAGTACCCTGAAGGAAATACCAGGGTGTTACTTAACCTTCATACAATCACCAGCAAGGCCAATACATGTATCGAGAAATCTTAAACTATAAAATGAAACTATGCTCCCTTACAAGATGATCAGTGACTTCATGTTGCTGATAAATGCCAGTGAAGAGCTTCCATTCGTTAAATCACTAATTCTCCTGCGGTCATATTTAACAAGAGACTTTCAGCAACATCTGTAGCATAGTGCAAGAGCAAAAGTCACTGATGAAGACACTCACAGCTCTGTCATTGAAGTCAGGTTTAGGAATGCTGATGGTATAGGGCCTCCAAAAGAGTTCCCTTCTAACCTTCTGCAGTAAAATTTATCAAAAATAACAAATAGGGTCATTCAGGTCAAGCATACTTAGAAGAACAAGCTTGAATTTCTGTTCCAACTTTTGAACTCAGAAGTTGACGTGTTATGGGGTGCTAGATCAAGCAAGCACTGATTTCAATGAAAATCTTCTTACAAGGTAGTAAGCTTTGACCAGTTTCCTATGAAGTCTGGTATCTGTCCTGTGAGCTCAGTGTCTGATCCCCACCTGAGACGCAGTCATGAGCCAATTGTCAAAACTTTTTTGTAATCAGTACCGTTCAAATATTTCGAACCTTACACTATCTTCAAATTCAGTAAGTTTGCAAATGTCGGAGGAATGCCGCCACTGAGTCCAGAACTGTCAAAATAACTGCCAAAACAAATTCAATAATTTATTAGATTCAGTAATGAATGTGAAATGTGGAGTGGAAGAAGTGTAGCTATTCTTAGACAGGAGTTCGATCAATGTATTAAGCAGTTAGGTGGCAGAGGTAAAAGAAAACAAAAAAAAATTGTGCAGAGCGAATTTACTTGAAATTGTCTCCTTCCGGCATATATCCATCCTCCTATAAAACATCTACAAGCTTTATTGGCCGTATGATTTTATATTTCAAACAAACTTTAATTTCTATGCTAGCTAGGTGTTGCGAGGATTGATGATATCTCTAATTCTTCCTTCCCATGCTTTTATTTTCCTTCCGCCTACACTCTGCTTCTTTAGATGATTAAATCATATCAATTATGTTATAATATTGAGTTCTAAGCAGTGTTATCAGAACCGGACCGGGCACTGACCCAGAAAAGGTCCTGAATCATGGTTCATTGGTCGGACCGGGTTCGAACCGGAGGTTCAATGTCAAAGAACCGGTATAATAATTATTATATATATATATTCATATTTATATATAATTATAAACTAAAAATAAATATAAAGTCTAAAAATATAAAATTTTCGTTTAAAAATACTATTTTCTTGTAAAAATAGGAAAAAATAAAAAAAAAGTAGCATAATTATGTTTTAAAAATGACCCGGCCGGGTCATTGGTTCAACCGGGTCAGTATTAAAAAACGGGCGGGTCACCCGGATTTTTCCGGATCAATGTCGTATCCGGTCCATTACCTTAAAAACCTAGTATAATGCTCGAATCACGGTCCGACTGGTTGAACCGTCCGGTCCGGTCCGGTTCTGATAACATTGGTTCTAAGGTAATTAATTAGTACTACTTAAAAATTGAATAATTTAATTTTACGACTATTGAAAAAATAAATTTTTAAATTTGTAAGGAAATAAAATTTTGGTAATAAAATAAATAAAATAAGAATTTATGAGGCCATCAAAAATTTATGTTCTTCATTTTCTATGGATATATATATATAAACTATCAAGAAATCATGTATAAAATCTGATGTAAGAGTAATGTTTGAAGGGTTTTTTTCCCTATGGATATATTAACTACACTTAATTGTGTTTTCTTTCTTTAAAAAATTTATAAAATAAATCTATTCAAAATATATTAGACTATTAATATGATTGCAATCCAATAACTGTTCCAGGTGCCCAATATAGAACTTACAATTGTTCTAGGTTTGTTAAATTTCCAAGCTCTGGTGGAAGAGAACCGGAGAAGTTGTTTGTTCCAATACCGCTGCAACATTAACAATAACAAAGTGACAAGTGAATGATCTGGAATTCAGACAATCAAGCTTCTGTAGTGATTAACTAGGTATGCAAATGCATACATATTTTAATCTTGTCCTAATTTTTCAAATATTTTGTCTCTGTACCAGATCTGCCCAAATTAAATTAAGGAATATTGGTAAAAGTACAGATATCCTTGTGCAGCGGTCTTTTTCGCCGTATGTGTTAGCCACAGAACGCAAAATTTTACTGATCACCTTTTACTTATCAAATTATCAACCGCACAAAAGCTTACAGAGATCTTAGGTCACTGAGCAGCCCAAGTTCTTTTGGGAGTTCCCCGGACAATGCATTAACCCCCAGGTCCCTAAATCATTCATAAAGTCAGTATCGGACAGGAAAGGGTTGTGCTAGATAGAATTAAGTAACCAGCTTACAGGTATTGCATGCGAGTTAAATTTCCAATTGATGGAGACAGGATCCCTGTCAAGTAATTCTTACTCAAGTTTCTGCAAGAAACAAAAATGTAAAACATCCCCGATCTTGGAGTTCAGTAGTACGTAAGGAAAGTAGCTGACGACTGTTTCAGAAATCAGCATATGACCCAATTAAGTAGATCAATAAGGATAAGAAACCATACAAATTGGTGAGATAAGTCAAAGTCCATAGTTCGTCTGGTATTTGCCCCACAATTTTGAAGGCATAAACTTCCCTGCATGCATTTTTTGTAGCAACAACAAGCAACCCTTAAAGAAATCAGAATGTAAAAATTGCAAATGCCAGTTAATTATGGCATAACATTGAAAACTGGCAAGGGAAAAAAAAATATATATAAGAACATACAAAGCAGTGATGTGGCAAGTGGTTGGGTTGAGGAAAGAGCAGTCGCATTTGATGAAGGGATAGAGCTGCACGTAGTTGATTGAAGGAGATGTGGCAGCTCCACTGCACAGTTCCCCGCTTATGTTCCATTGGTTGGTGTTGGCTGATATCCCCCATTTCTGGAATATGGAGTTCAATGCTCTCGCTGCAAAGTCATATTCCAAACCACTTTATGTCAAGGGAAGGTGATCAATCCGACAGTTTCTATGTCTGATACAGGTTTAATGATTAAGTCACAAACAACCCTGTGGTGGTTGTAGCAGTATCAAAAAATGAATACACGAAGCAGAAAAGGAAGACTCATGAGCGAGAAATGGCCTAGCTACTACCTTCATTTGGATCTGTTGGTGGAGTTTGAGTCTGTGTTTGATCTACAATTGTAGGTCCAGTTTGATTCTGTGCTTGAGCTACCTGTAGTAATAGACAGTTGATGCATAGTGCATATACAACAAACCACGGAATTAAGTGTAATGTTCTCTGCATGGTTTCAGTTTTTTCTTTTTCACTAGCTGCTCAAAATTTTTAACACAGAGATTAGTTCAACGTGCAGAAAAAGAGTGTTGATTTTAAGTGCAGCCGTCCATCCCAACTTGCCAGATAAAATCTGGCCATTAGTGACTTCAATATATGTAACATATATATACTCTCTTGACTTTTGAAGGTGATAATGTACTTCCTTTTTTTTAATGCACAAGCATCGTAGTGTTTTTAAGGAATATTTGGGGGCTAATCAACCGATTTATGCATGATCTTCATCTTGAAGCAGGGTAAGTGAAGCGCCCCGACCCATATTTACCGTAACACAGTAAACACGTGCCGAAACTATTCATTATGATAGAACAGACAGTACAACTCGCAAATATTTTATAATAGCGACTATCAGTACAGCAGTCACCCACACTCGGGGACCATTATTCAAACCCAACACAATACTCTCAGCGGCAGCAGATAGTATCAGTAATATACCTATCACAGGAAATCAGCAATACAACAATATAAGCAATAGAATAGCAGCGGAAGACTTATGCACATGTATCGGTGGTATGGATCCGGAGTCAGGTGGAGAAGAAGAACAGCAGCCATCGAACGTCGTACCTGTACTACGGAAACAACTTAACCTACGGGATGATACCCCGCAGGCGAGGGGTGAGTCCGAAGTGCTCACCGACCAAGGATAAACAGTGATATGCAAGCAACCGTAATACTTAAAAGCAAACACAGATAGGCAACAACATATCAACAACTGAATCAAGGCCAAAAGAATGCTTAATTATTATTACCAATTTTATCTTCCGGGCCCCGTCACTGGACAAGCTAGGGTCGTACCTGGTAATCAATTAATTCCGGATGCTAGGTCAAACCAATCCTCATATCAATCAACCGGATATTCGGCATATCCGAGCCACCGCGGATATTTGGCATATCCGAGCCACCGCGGATATTCGGCATATCCGAGCCACTGGGTATTCGGTATACCCCAACCTCAGGCGACGTCATGCCAACCAGATATTCGGCATATCTGAGCCTCTGCGGATATTCGGCATATCCGAGCCACCGCGGATATTCGGCATATCCGAGCCACTGGGTATTTGGTATACCCTAACCACAGGCATGACGGGCCAACCAAACCAAAAACCGACCATAGCATCTCAAAATTAATTTTCAAACCATCGGGTCGTACCACTACTTCCACATGACAATAATATCAACATCTCAAATCAATTCCAATTCCAATTTCATACTCCAATTCCTTTCTCAATTTCCACAGTCAATAGCTCAACATCAATCTCAGCATATTATCCACATAGTCAATATCACGGTTCAAAGCAATAATAATATCCACAACAGTCAACCAGCAAATATTCAACAATTCAGCAGTTCAATCGAACAACAAAGCACACAAAGTATTACAGGCAACATAACAAGGGTTATCCATCCTCACCTTAGCCGATATCAACTATGAAATTGCTCAGCAAGTTCCAAGTCCGGTTCCTCAGCAAATTGCTCGTTATCAACTCCTATATCAATCAATAATATGCACATATAAGATGGTATGCAAATGTCATGCTAATACTGTATACCGTAAATTAAATACTAGCTCAGCTCGGTTACTCTCCCGGATTAATTCTCCATTATCGTCATCATTCACCATTTATTTCAAGGTGTCAAAATACTCCTCTATACTTTTTCCTATACCCGGGTACTATTCCGGTATTTTACTACCTTGATAATACCCTTTCCAAAATTTATTTCCTAGGTATGTACTTTCCAAAATATTTTTTCTACAAATTATTATCCATATATACGTTCCCAAAATTATTTTCCATATACCACATACTTCCCAAAATAATTATTATACACTATATTTATCTCCCAAATATATTTCTCCATAATTATATTTCCTTCCCAAAATTAATTTCCAGAATTATTATCATTTTTCCAAGTTTTATTTTATTTCCTTTCCCCCAGAATTTCTTTTCTCTTCTTTTTAATTTTTTTTCGGACTGGGCCAATGGTGCTAACCCACATCCAAAGCCCAGCAACCCAACTAACCAACCTAAAGGCCATAACCCACAACCCAAATCTAAAGCCCAAACCTAAACACCTAACCCATCTACACAGCCCAACAACCCGGCCCATGTGCATTATCCAACCCCAAAACCCCCTATCCAGTTCCTATTATGCGGGTCGACCCGACCCACCCGCCATCGAATCGGGTCGTGCTCACCTCAACTTGCAGAGGTGACGGCGCGGCGCGAATGGCACGGCACCGGGGCGAGGGCGGACGCTGCGGGGAGCGCGACGGAGGGCGCGACCGCAGGTGGTGCTTGGCGGCGCGAGCAGAGACTCAGGCGAGGAAGGCCGGCGGAGGTGGCACGACTCGAGGGGAGGTGAGGGAGGCGGCTCGTCTCGCCTCGTCGGGTTCGTCCTCACTGGGCGACGCCGGCGGCTCCTCGGAACGGCGATGATGCAGCGAAGGCAGGAGAAGGTAGGAGAAGAAGAGGCGGTTGATGGCGGCAGCGAGGTGGCTCACGGCGGCGGTGAAGGAGGAGAAGAAAAAGAAAAGAAAAAGGAGGAGGGGAGGTGAAACGGTGACGTGTGGGTGTTTGTGTGTTGTGTTTCTTTTTTTTTTCTTTTTTTTTTTGTTTTACTGGTTTGTGACTTTGCAGGGAAATTTGTGTTGTTTCTTTCTTTTTTTTGTTTTTGCAGGGAAGGAAGAAAGGAAAAGCAAGGAGAGGAAGAGATGGTGAAGTTGGTGATGGCGTGAGGTAGGCAGAAGAATAATTATATGGACAGCAAAATTATTGATAAGTCACAGGTTTAACAGGAGTTGGCGGCTGAATAATTGAACTTCAATTATGCAGTTACTATGCTGCATGTGAAGTGTGACCCACCTGGACCAGAAAATATCCGGTATACCCACTTATCTTATTTCTGGTCCGGTAATTCGAGAATAAACTCGGCTTTTTCCGTAGATTCCCGGACCCGGAAAAATCCCAACTTGGTCCGTAAAATCCGCAGAAAATTCCCGAACGTGGGGCCATGCTCGATTTCGGAATCCAACACTCAATTTACCATAATTTAATTACCCAAGATTAAAAATCAATGGTAAATTACTGTACATTAACTTAAACAGTCCCGGTAAAAATGAANATTCCCGGACCCGGAAAAATCCCAACTTGGTCCGTAAAATCCGCAGAAAATTCCCGAACGTGGGGCCATGCTCGATTTCGGAATCCAACACTCAATTTACCATAATTTAATTACCCAAGATTAAAAATCAATGGTAAATTACTGTACATTAACTTAAACAGTCCCGGTAAAAATGAAATTTTTACCTGGGCTGTTACAGTAAGAATGGGTAGGAGTGATGATGGCATTTGCATATATTTAATGTACCAAAATTCTGCACCAAGAATGGGTCCTGTCGTCTCAGGTTGCACTAGCATGTCCCAACTTGTCAAGAATTCGTTTGATTTGCATGGTACATCTAGCTCTATCATGGTTCTATTTGAATATATATCCCAAACTTATTATGCAAATAGAACTGTGATCCGTTTTTCTAATTAAGTGACAAACTCAAAATTTTTTCACTTGATCTGCATACACTTGAGAAAATTTAAGCCCATATTATGAAAATGTCAAAGCTAGGTACTTCATGATAACCCATCAAATGATGTCATTTATGGTGACATTTTCAGCATTACTTTGTAATAAGAGAAAATAAAATACAATAATGACTTCATTTTACGACGTTTACTTCTTCTTTTTAGTAGGTCAGATTTTTGTGACAAAACAGTAAAATTTTGTATTAGATTTAAATAATTTAGAGAAAGCAAACTGAAATATCCAGTCCAGTAGGCGATTGAGGATGCAACGCACAATGCACGAGTAATTACCCTACCAAGTCTTAATTTCGCTAGGAGAAGTCATCAGGCCACCTGAGCCTTTGAGAGCTTGATCTTGATTGTTATTTATTATCTTGACTGATTCACAAAATCAAATGATGGAGCAGGTCAGCAAAATAGTTTTCCTCTTTCCTTTTACATCTCCTCCTTCTCTTTTTCTTTTTTTGTCTGAATAATGTTTTATCTGTTCGATCTACAGAGTCGTCACTACAAGAGGCAGGAATGAAAGAACCAAAAGTACAAATTAACTCATTTGTTGCACACAGTAACATACATCTCCACCAAGAACAAAATCATCAAGCATTTAACTAGCTCAAAAGCCAAAACAAGATTGCCATATTTTCAACTCACAAAAGAAGAATGATATCGACAACGAAATTGACAGGGAAAAGTGTTGAAAGAACATTAATCATCTGCCCTCACCAATAATCTCATTGAGGAGGGGTTTGGAGGGAGTTAGAGGTGAATGAACCAACTCTGCTACCCTGCTTGTACTAGTTGATGAACTGTAGTGGCTAGCATCAGTTCCTCTAGTTACATTGTCACTCATAAAGCTGCTGGTGTCATCAAATTTCCAGTCAGTCAAGTATCCTGGTCTTGAAGTTGTTTTGCTCACTTCAATATCGCCTGATATCATAGCCACTACACGAGACATCGAGGGTCTTAGCGTTGGTGAAGCCTGAGTGCATAGAAGAGCAACACCTATCAAGCGTTTTACTTCTTCCTCGCTGAATTCTGATAGTATGGAATCTACCAGCTCAAGCTCACGGTCATTTTCATGGAGCTGCCAGGCCTGAAAAAGCAGGTGAAAGAAACCATTAACAGACAAGTTAAGACAGTCAAAGTATTACAGACGCATATCTCAAGTGTTCTGGAGAAACGATGTTCTGCAGTTTCCAATTCTAGTCTCGCCGTGTTAGCATATGTCGAGATAATCCTGTTAGAGAACTTTTAACAATTATGCAGTCATCTTATGAAAATGAAAATGCACTTGGTATGCAGGAAATGAACAGAAAGGAACTGAATAAGCTGCAACTTTCTAAATATAGCAAGAAGCTGTTCTTATATTCATGTTCTGAGACATGGGAAGTATGAATTTCTATGTCAAGAGTAAACAACAAGAATCCTAACATTCAAGAAAAACGAAAACTGCTGTTCCGCCTCAGTGATCCATTTACTTTTGCAGATTACTGTGTAGGGATAAACCAAAAACCAAATAGCAGATGGTTTTAAAGCAGGTGTATCATAACATACCCATTCAAGAAGGTATATTTTGTCCTGTTCCAAGTTTGAGTCTGAGTTTGGCCTCCCACTAACGAGTTCCAATGTCACTACTCCAAAGGCAAAGACATCAGCCTTCTCTGTGAGGTGTCCGCGCATGGCATACTCAGGTGCAAGATACCCGCTGCAAAGAAGTCGCAACACAGATTGCAAGGTCAGCAAAAATTAGAAATTCATGCTAGATTTATCAGTAAATAAAGTTTGTGATGGAATGAAATGAAAATTTGCAACTCCTCCAGCATCTTACATTGTTCCTGCTACGCGAGTACTTATATGGGTCTTCTTATCATCATAAAGCTTAGCCAGACCAAAATCTGAAATTTTGGGAATCAGATCAGAATCCAGCAGAATGTTGCTGGCCTTCACATCTCTGTGTACAATTCTAAGCCTTGACTCCTCATGAAGATAAGCTAGACCTCTTGCCACCCCCAAGCATATATCATAACGTGTTGGCCAGTCAAGATTTAATCCTCCTTTTCCTGCATTATACAGGTAACATTTAGTTCCAGTTCCAGAAGATCTTCTCGTTTTACTGTCGAATGTGAACACATAATGGCAAAGATATAGTACCAAATAGTGCTTGATCAAGACTCCTGTTCTCAAGGTACTCATAAACAAGGAGCCGATTGACTCCTTCGATGCAGCACCCATGTAACTTGACAAGGTTTCGATGTTGTACACCAGATATTGTAGCTATCTCTGCTACAAACTGGCTCTTTCCTTGATGTGATGCAGCAGAAAGTTGCTTGACAGCAATCACTCTCCCATCATTAAGTTTTCCCTATTAGATATAAGATCCAATGAGAATATATCTACATATTCAATGATCCAAATTTCCTACTGTATCTATAGAACATGAAAACATGAGAACCGAGCTAAAACTAGATTCATTCTATAGTCCATACTACACGAAAATAAGGAAAAAAAGGAAAATCACTCGATCAACCTCTTTATCCCCTGGAGACATAACAGAACCTGATCAACCACCTTACTCCCTGGATTCAAAATGATCACTTACCTTATAAACTGGTCCAAATCCACCCTCTCCAAGCTTATTCTCTGGATTGAAGTCCTCAGTCGCAGTTTTAAGTTCAGCATAACTGAAAGTGTACGGTCTAGAGTCTATTCCGAGGAACTCTGCAATTCCAGACAAATGTATGAAATTAATAAACTGTTTGTCTAGTCATCTATGATCAATTACACAGTGAGGATGCAAAACAAATGACCAGTTTTTAGACCGAAGAAAGCACTCGACAAAACATTTCTTTAACAAGGGTTCTTGTAGAGGTACTGTTACCATGACTTTTCTGGTTAAAGTATTTTTACTAATACAGCCAGAAGATTGGCATTTGTCAACATAGCATACAGCAAATTTGTTCGAATCCACAATGTTGTAATTCAAACGTTCAAGGTTTACCTTCATCTTCATGGCTGCGTTTCATTTTTCTTCTTCGAGCAACGAAGAAAGCCACAAAAACAAGCAAGAAGCTTACTGCACCAACCCCAACAGAAATCCCTACAACCAACCCAGTCCTATCCTTCTTCTTGGTTGGTGGCTTGTTGCTAACACTAGGTATGAAATCTGTATAAAAGAAATCTCACAACTCAATAAGTTGGTACCATTTTATCTCAGAATCAACTATCATTTGTGTTACTTTTTGTATTACCTGGGACGGCACTAATTGCTGACACAGAAGGTCCATATGTACCTTGAGTAGGAATGCAACATGTCCCCTTTCCGGCCCAGAACAAATGGATATCTATGTAATTCTCCGTTACCTGAACCTTAAATTCCCTTTGAACAGCTCGATTAGTGACTGCACCTGCCGCCTTATGTATATCAAAATCCTTTGAAACAAGAATCCCCTGCAATTACCCTTTCAGAGTTTCAGTAGAATAAAGAAATTCAAAACTAGAGACAAGAAACTAAATACAGACTTCAACAAATGCATTGCATGTGGTGTAATAACAAACCTGGATATAAATATCAAAAATACGCCGCCCAAGACTCTTCCAGGTTCTAGTGTCCAGAATAGCTGCTTCTGCAAATTGGATGGTAACAGTGTAGTTGCCATTCTCAAGCCCCAAACCATAGTATCTCAGTGAAGAAGCAGTGAGCCTTGATGTCTGGAACAACTCTGAGTCTAGAGTATTTGTGAATTGAGAAGTTGAAGAAAATTTATATTGAGGGCTGTTGGTTCCGGCAAAGTATCCAACATTACTGACTCCAAACCTGTCTGAATCACTCACGTAGTACGATGATGAGCCCAGGGACTCATTATCCCTCTGAAACAAAATCCCGCCAGATGATGTAATCTGTAGACCTCCACACTTGATAGCAAATTGTGAATCTGCACGTCAACAGGAAATTGCTAATTACAAGGTTTCAAAGATAACATTTTGGTTCTCAATGTAAACATCACATGCAGCATCAATCTTTGAAGCTTCCCTTTGTTAAGTAAACTGTACCTACTTTGTTTTGGAGGCACTACAAATAAAGCATGCAAAAAGAACACTTGTTTTTCTTCCATTTTGGTTGAAAGAAAGCAGACATTTTGA
Source organism: Turnera subulata (assembly GCA_028386065.3). Taxonomy (NCBI): domain Eukaryota; kingdom Viridiplantae; phylum Streptophyta; class Magnoliopsida; order Malpighiales; family Passifloraceae; genus Turnera; species Turnera subulata. The sequence continues at coordinate 45,849 of JAKUCV010003575.1, forward strand.
TTTACTCACATATGGGAGAGTCTCTATTGCAAGGAAAGTTGCGCTGAAGGCAATTCAATCCTGAAGCCAAAATACTGGAAATCAAAGAGGAAGTAGTTAGTTGATCAACATGGAAATTGCATTACTACCACATGCTAATTTGTTTGCGCAATTATTTAAAGATTGACGTGATATAGCAAACATTAAGATGCCTATTCTTTAACCTGCCTGTTGTCTAAATCAATCTTTTTTGAAGGAAGATAAGTTAGGAGAGACAGAGAGGTAGAGAAACCGAAGAGTGAGGTATTAATGTAGTACAGAAGTAAAATTTTATTATTTTGACAAGCAAGAAGAGAAGTTCATGACAATCCCTATGGAACTTGTGTCGAAATCACCTCAAACGAAATATTATCCTCATTATCATAGGTCATCTTCATGCTAATGAGAAGATTGACTAGTATATGAGATGTTTAAGCATTAACATGGGCGCAGAAAATTGAAAAAAAATACCTGCTGTTTGAAGCACCTATGGTGAAGTTGTTGGCTATCAAGTTACTGCTAGGACACAAACACCAGAATGTGAATTGCAAAATTTCACCCAGTAATTTTAGGAGATGTATTGCTTAGGTCAGAATCTGACATCTTACACTTGTAAATTTGGTTGATTGACCCAGGAAGGAAAGCTTCCTCCCAAATGATTATATGAAACATCTCTGCAAGCATGAAAAAATATTGAATATACCAAGTAAAACTACTTGAATGATTCCCAGGTTGGTGACTGGTTTCTAGTATCTTAACTGGAGAAACATGAAATAGACAAAGTACATTATCCAGTAAATAGTTGAGGGCGTGGAAAATGTCAAATACTGGTAAGTCACAGGTACTTACACATTGACAAGCAATGTACTTTTTGTAATAGGAAGTGTGCCATTTAGCTTATTATTTCCAAGAAACCTGCGCACCATGACAATGCACATGCTTCAGTATGAAAAGTACATGTTGTGAGGCAAGGAAGAATGAAGGAAGGATTGTATATTACAAGTAAACAAGTGAACTTGATTGGAAAAGTGCATTGGGTATCTCTCCCTCCATATTGTTGAAGCTCAAATCCCTGCAATAAAAGATTGTTACAGTTCATTAGGTTCAAGGAGGAAATTGATCAGTAAATAAATAAACAAACAATGTTCTCACTGCAAGTTCTATCGACAATTAGTTACGGGTGAGGATGCAATTTAGCCATTCCTTTAGCCATCTAAATGAAGCCTGTCATATTTCCAAATAGAATTGACTTACAGCTGCCTTAAACTCTGGTATTGTCCAATGTCGGATGGAATTGTAGCAAAGATATTGTCATTCCTTAGCACCCTGGAGCACATGTTCCAAATTGATGATTAAATTCCAAAGCACCACTCGAGAGGGAAACACCGAGGAGGGATGGTGTATTGATTCTGAGTAAATAGTAATTCGCAAATTATGCCTTACAAGATGCTGAGAGACTTCATGTTCTTGATAAATGCCAAAGAATTGCCTCCATTAGACAGGTCACTTATTCTCCTACAAATTTTGTCAACATTAGATTGTTGGCATTATAAACCAGTAATGCAAAAAGCGAGAAGGAAATAAACTGTAGATCCTTACAACTCTGTCAGAGAAGTTAGGTTCACAAATGTTGATGGTATTGGACCTTCAAAAGAGTTTCCTTCAAACCTTCTGCAGGAATATTAACGACTGGTTGAAATTAACAATCTTGATAGGCAGGTCATGGTTCTCATTGACCTTCAATGTACCATTTTATGTTGTTTAATAATAATCTCGATTAGCATAAAAAAAAAAACAATCTTGATAGGCCAGCAGTATGGATCGAGCTAATATATCAATTACTGCCCTAATGCACTCCCCAACCAGAAGTTTTCAGACCAAGTTTTTAGAAAAAAAGTAAATTCTAGCAAACTGATAGTTTTCTTACAGGGTAGTTAGCTCCGACCAATTTCCGATAAAATCAGGAATCCTGCCCGTGAGATTATTGTCTGATGCCCACCTGAGGCCACATATTAAAAATAAAAATAATTATTTCTTTTTTTCTTGTGGAATCTTTTGGAATGTCAAAATAGGGCAAGTTTTTTTCAACATGTACTTACATAGTTTGCATATTCTGCAAATGTGCAAATGTTGAAGGAATTTGCCCACTGACTCCAGCACTATCAAAATAACTGCCAAGATCAATAGATATCATTATTTTTGTTGCAAAAGTAGATTCTTCTGTCCAAGGCATATCAGAGGCACTTATCTAGCGGATTTACCAAAATAACAGCAGGCATTGGATCATAGCGGTCTACATTATGTCCAACAGAACTTTTATATTCATGGGAAGGCATTTTTGTTAGTCCTGATCATGTATATGCAAAGTTTCAAACTGGTGGAGAGTACAGACAATTCACTTTATATATTGCCATTAATGTGGAAGAACTTACATTTGTTGTAGATTTCTCAAACTTCCAAGCTCAGATGGCAGAGGACCAGAGAAGTTGTTGGATCCAAAACCACTACATCATGAAGGAGTAAATGACTGGATTAATCGCATTGTGTCTGATAATACCAAATGCTCATGGTTTTACAGGTTAAATCATACAGATGCCAATTAAAAGAACTTACAATGATACTAATTCAGTAAGTAACCCAAGTTCCTTTGGAAGTTCCCCAGATAGTGCATTAATGCCAAGGCTCCTAATCAAAAAGAATGCTACAAGGTTAGGAAAAATAAAGTAAACTATTACACCTACAAATATCTGATGTTGTTTCAAAAGTAAAATCCAGAGCAGCTTACAGGTATTGCATGCGAGTCAAGTTGCCGATAGATGCAGACAGGTTACCCGTAAGGTAATTTTGAGCCAAATTCCTGCACTCATGAAAAAAAAAACTTTAAGCATATCTAGCAGCCCAGCAAGAAAAGACAAACACAAACAGGTTAATGTAAGAATAATATGTAGAGATAAGGCAACTAAATGTACAAATTGGTGAGATAAGTCAAAGTCCATAGCTCATCCGGGATTGACCCTGTCACATCCACTGCATAAACTTTCCTGCATAAACAACATAGTATTACTATTACACCTACCATGCGGCCAACTGTGAATCAAAAGGATCAATTCTGTAATGACCTAGATGAAGATTTCTAACAAAGAAATTTTTCAAACTGACAAAAAAAGAGAAGGAAGACAAACAAAGCAGTGATATGGCAAGTGGTGCGGTTGAGGAAAGAGCAGTCGCATTTGATGAAGGGGTTGTGGGTGGTGTCGTCGATGGTGGGCGAAGAACCGACGGCTGCTCCACTGCACAGCTCCCCGCTTATGTTCCACTGGTCGGTATTTGCTGATATCCCCCATTTTTGGAATATGGTGTTCAATGCTCTCGCTGCAAAACCATGTTCATCAAAAAGTACTTCAGTTGCAACTTATGAACACAACCGCCCAAATATCTATAGTTACAAGTGTGTATATGTTTCACTTTTTTCTTTTTTCTGTTTTTGGTTGAAGTATCTATAATCTATAATCTATATCATGTTTTGTTACGTTGGCATTGCGTAGCCAATAGAGACCAAAATAGAGATTTTTTAATTAGCTGGTAAACCATTTCATATCATTTTTTATCAACAATTAATGTCCATTAGTGCAAGTACGCTTACTAAATTCATATTTCATCCGGTCAAAGCCGAACCTTTTGATTTGATCATCTAAAGGCAACCACAAACACCTTACACCAGCTTATGTTAAACTACTAATTTCGAAAAATTAATTAACCCTGATGTAGAAAAGATAGGGGAAGTTCATAAAACTCCCTTTCTTACATTTGATTAAGAATTGTTCTCAATAGTGAAAACTAGCTAGCTTACACAATTCTGTAGATTATGCAGGTGTTCATATGCCAACTACTGGACTATATATTCATTCATATCAGAACTTCCACTTTGGAAATAAAGACATATCCAAGGAATTAAAGCTTATAGTTGGTAGCTAGATTCAATTACGAGCACAGGTAGAAACCAAATTTAACACAATATATTGCAAACAACCAAGAAGCAAAGAGCACTTAAACTGTCATCATCATCATGGATATATAGCAGCAGACAAAAGCAACATAAAGAAACATGACAAACTTAGCTGAGAATATATAGATCGATTAGCAGTCATTTAATCTCTAAATAATTCAGGGACAGAGAAAGGCAGTGTATATATTAACCTTCATTAGGGTCTGTTGTAGCTTGAGTTTGATTCTGTGCCTGAGCTGTGCCAACCAAACCAATGAAGCAAACAACAAACCCAGCAAAGACAATAACTGATGGAGGTAATCTCAACATGATGAGTACTTTGAGTCTTTGATATGGCTTCAAGACTTCAAGATAGAATAGTAATAAGTAAAAGCAATCAAGAAACTGAAAAACAACTCCGGGACAAGGGATTTCTTTCTTGGGTTTGATCTCTTTTAGAACGACAAACTTTGGATTAGAGCCCGAGACACAATGAACCCAGCTAGCTGGACGTGCCAAAATATTTAATTCATAGAGAAAGTAGTTGCCAAACTTTGGCTTCTCCACTTGTTATATGTACGGATGTGTGTATATAGATTATAGAGTGCATATATATGTTTTCAAGTAGGAATTTCTTCTTTGGATGACATACTACAAGCGTCCCGCCGACGTGTGTGTACCTTTTCTTACTATAAAAGATCTCGGCAAGGTCATATGATGATGAGTTCTTGGCCTGTGGTAAATTAAGTACGAAATTCTATTTTATTGCACGGGTCAAATCTTTGCGGGGATGTAATATAAATCACATTTGTTTAAATGTAATGTTGAATAGGATTAATTATTAAGACATATATATCATCAATTTGCGCAGAAAATGTGATATCGATAATCTTATAAATCAAATCACATTCGTTGATAATTACTTTATCAGAAAAGATGGATAGTTAGTGGTTTTCGTTACCCTAGATTTTCTCAATTATAGAGAGAAAAGAAATTGGATGGTCATATTATGTTGCCAAAAAGCGAACCAAGTATGGTAAGCCCTGACGGCTTATATATTTCATCAAGAAAAAGAAAAGGCACTGACGGCTGATCACGTCACGACAACTTTAGCAGTTAAAAAGTTAAAACTAAAAGAGTCTTAAACGTACTTTTGTGGATGAGTTTGAAAAGGTCAAACTATTGACCTGCTGCTTTCTTTCCTTCCCAGATAGCCACAAATTGCATTTGAAACCTGAGCAAGTAAAATGTCCCCATTACTAAGAAAAGAATTAAAAATGTCCCCATTACTAACCTGAGGCTCAGTTCGATAATACTTAGTTCGAGCCTAACTCGTTAAGGAAACGAGCCAAGCGTGAGCTTGCCTGTAAAAAATTCGAAACTAAATGAGTCGAGCCCGAGCTTGTGGAAACTCGACTCGTTAGCTCGTGAGCTTAGCTCGTTTAGGTTCTCGTTTAAAGACTCGTGAGCTTGAATCGTTTAAGTTCATTAACTAGCTTGTGAGAGATTCATGTGTTATGAAGCGCCCCGACCCGTATTTACCGTAACACAGTAAACACGTGCCGAAACTATTCATATTGATAGAACAGACAGTACAACGTGCAAATATTATACAACAGCAAATCATCAAATACAACTGTCACCCACACTCGGGGACCATTATTCAATCCAAACACAGTGACCTCAACAGCAGCAGATAGTATCAGTAATATACATATCACAGGAATCAGCAGTACAACAATATATATCACACAACAGCGGAAATGTAGTACAGCATCATGAGCAATAGAATAGCAGCGGAAGACTTATGCACATGCAACGGTGGTATGGATCCGGAGTCAGGTGGAGAAGAAGAACAGCAGCCATCGAACATCGTACCT
>JAKUCV010003576.1:0-33279 GCA_028386065.3 Turnera subulata
ACGAGTATTTTTGTATGAAATTGTTGTGAACATAACTCGTGTGTTTGTAAAGGCACTGTGGTTGGTATTACCTGAGTAAATTTTTAGGCTGTGGCCTTAAACTTCTATCGGGTAGTTTGCTTAGGCCTGAGGGTGCCCAATTGGCGCTTCTAGTCGCTCTAGGCACCTGGCCGGTTGCGCAAGTAGGGGCGTGACAGTACCTAGGCCAATTCCAAATGGTGGAAGGCACCACCTGGATCGACAGTAACATTCTTGAGAGATTGAACTTGCCTCTCCCACAACCTGAGGAACAGGTTGAAGCCGCTGGAGCAGCACAAGCCCTTCCCGCACCGTAGAAGCCTCAGCACCACCAGCAGCAAGAACAGCCTGCAGTGCCACCACAGCCACAGGTCCAGTGACAGGCTCAGCCTATTACTAGAGATCAAGTATTGGACTTCTTCGTGCAGATGCAAGATTAGTTCAGTCAGCAAATCATTCCCGTCCTTCAGAACCAACAGCGCCTCCAAGAGGCCATCAGTGCTCAAGCAGGACAACAACAAAGCCTTCAAGAGAGCAGTACTGCTCAGGAGATGCGCCTGACAACATCTATGGGAGAAATGCGCACCAGCCTCAATCGGGGGATTACCGAATTGCGGAGGAATGCTGAGACCCAGACCCGGGCCACGCGCGAATTCCACAACCAATACATAGGCCAGCACGTCCAACTGAATGAGACCTTCACGAACCTCCTGACCATGGCGAGGGCACTGACCAGGGCACCTGCAGAGCCACCATCCGCGTGCAAACGGCCCTACACCTAACTTTCTCCCCATCGCTTCCGCACCTGATAATCTAGCTTAGGATAAGTCACCCTTCACACATAGCTTCACTTTCAGTTTGGGGTACTTTTGCGACTAATACTTTTGTATTTTAGGTTTTTAATGTGTGTTTCCTTTACCTGTCTATGTTTTGGCATTGCACCCTGTTTTTGTTTAGTTTTTGCAGTGAGGACACTGTAGGTTTTCAGCTTGGGGTATTTTAGGGTGCAATTTCGCCAATTTATGGCTCTATGTATTTTCTTATGCTCATGTAATGCAGTTTCATTTTTCATCTATTTTCATTATGTCTCTTCCAGTGCGAGCCTGTCCTTATATTTATGCACCTTCTCTTTTTTCATTTAACTCTTCTCAGATTCTATTCTCAAGACTTGTCTTATTCTCTCAAAACAAGCAGAGCAGGAATAATCAAGCAATTGCATTCCATGAATTCTTCCAGATGGGAAGGATCCTATTAAAAAAAAAAATTCTAAACAGGCTCAGCCTGTCTACCTTAGAACAGGCCCTTACCTCTGTCAAGGCAAAATTTTTAACAGAGTCTACAAGCAAGGAAAGGATCTAGGCTATCTTTGGCATACCAAACAGACTACACAAATCCACACCTCACTCATCAAACCCTTGCAACCCCATTTGAGCCAATTATGATGGCCCTACTTCATTCATTTACCTTGCACAACCCACTTTAACCATTTGCTGCCTAGAGCAGGGGCCGTCAGTGTCCAAAGGCACAAATTCCTTTGAAACAGCCTCACCTTGTCGATAAGCCTATGAGCAAGATTTGATCAAGTTTAGAAGATGAGATTGCCCATACTCAGCCAGTACAGTATTAGAATGCCACCAGATACATGTACTCCCTCCTGTGAATACCCAAATTTGACCCAAGAACATTTTACTAAAACTAGATTCTAAACATGCTTAACTTGCGGTTAATGAGATGAGTTAATTTTGAGTTAAGGCATGATAAAAATTTAATTTAGTAGAATTAATGTATTTTTGGTAATCTAAACCTTTGTGCATCTAAACGTTAGGATTAATGAGATGATTTAATCTTAGGGTAAAATAAATAATAAGGTTTATTTACATTAAAATACATTTCATTTCATTGCTTTGGCACTTTTAGTTACTTTTAACCCAATTATATTGAGATGATTTGTTTTTGGTTTAGGAATGGGTTTAAGGGTCCAAGTAAATGAATTCTCTAGAGTTTACCCAGCCCATTAACACATTTCTTACAGGCTAATTTTAGCTCTGATATCATCAATTATGTAGAAATGTTGTTTTTGGTATGATTTAGTATGAAATGGATGTTAATGTGTAATTAATCTGTTATGGAATGATTTAGGGGAGTGATGATCAAATAATTGAGTGATTTTGGGTTGATTAAGGGTTAATTACGCGGCATGATCAAATTAGAGCTGAATTAGGGGGATTGGGGGTCAAAAAAGGAAAGAACGAGTGACACGCGGGGTGACCGGTGGTCCTCTCGCGACGACCGCCAGGTGCTGGCGGTCATCCCCATATGACCGCCGGCAGCGGCGGTCATAGGTGCCCAGAACCTCCGATTTTTTCCGATTTTGTTTCTAGTTCGATCCTACGCAGTTTTGGACCAAATTTTCAGGCATAATCTTCACCATTAAGTAGGTACACACCCCTAGGCTTCCCAGAACACAATAAATAGGACCCCTCACACACATTTCAAGGGATCACAAATTTTTCTCACATACACACCCATAAGCCTTGAGTCCTTGGAGAAACTCTGTCTCTCTATGCCTAGAAATACATTCTTAGGTAGAAACTCTGGAGAAATTTCGTGGGAGGCATCAACAGTAGTCTAGCAAGGAGGAATCAAGAAGAAGATCAACCATTAAGCATAAAAGTGGCAAGAAGGTGGATGTAGAACTCAACCCATTGCAAGGAGCTAGAGGAGGGCTACAAGAGGTACCACTAAACTCTTTTGATTGATTCTTTACTGATTGTATGCTGATGCTTTTGATGATGTAAGTTGCCGATTAGTGCCATGTCTAGAACTACGTGGCTTTGACCCCGGTCACTCGGGTACGTAGGTAGTCTCAGTATTACAACAGGATGCAAGCCAAATCTTCTTCTTCTCCCCTTCTCTTTATTTTCGACACATGCACACTAGCATAAGGCACACTTGCACTTCGCAATTGCACATGGTCTCGACCCAACACGGATGGGTGCCTGACACCTTCCCATCCGTGACGAACCCCTCATCTCATGTATTTGGTTCGCCATGACCATGTAGCCTAAAGGAGTCATATGAAGGTTTTTACCAAATTTTGCCTTTAATAAAATTTGGGTGGTAACTCCAATGACATGGGAATGACCTGAGGAAGAAGGTGAAAGGATTAGGTGAATAGGCCCAAGTGATTTTGGGTTGGGTATTCACAGTTGGCGACTCCATTAGAAGTAGTGGGTTCAAGAGACTTTGTGCAATTGTTGAATCTTGTGTGCCTTTTTTACTTGTCATCATAAGTTCCTTGCATTCGTGATGATTGATGTAAAGCTTCTACCGTAAGAGGGCGAGGGAACGCAAGTCCACCACAATGCTTTCGTTAAGTGATGGCGGCTTGAGTGAACCCGTTTCTCGATGCTTAGCAATGATGGGGATTAATGGGCCTTGGACCTCACGCGATATCCAATATCACATGTGAGTAGGTCAACCTATTCCCTAGCGGCAATCTGTAGCCCACAACCAGCTGCATACCCTGAGCATCTCACGCATATTGAATCAATAAGTGGTATGTGCATTTTTTGTGTGATTATTATTATGGATTCGTGTATGTGTAAATAGAGTGTTTTTATTTCGATAAATCAGAAAAACCAATAAAAAAATATATAGATTGTTTTTTGTAAAGTAAAAAAATAAATTTTGCTGGGCCCGCCTCGTACCGGCAAAGGGCGCTGCCCCTTGACTCTGCTCGCTAACCGGCTAGCAGGACCACCGTGCTAACTCTGCGTAGGGTGCTACATCACGTGATGTGAATTGATGAGTCTAGGAAAGGAACCCTAGGGGAGTAAGTATACATATTTAAGCCGATGTTAGATCTCTAGCGTTGTTTCCCAGTTGGCACACATGTTCTGTCGGTCTACCTTGTCTTAGGGAATTTACATTTGCATACATTGAGCATTGCGTTACATGTTTTTCCAAGCATAAAACACGAATTTGAGCTAGGGTGTCTCACTTTTTCAAATCCCCATTTTTGGGCTTGAGTCTTGAAAGAAAGAAAAGGAAAAAAATGTTTTGAAAGAATAATGAAACATGCTTTGCGAATGTATTCCATCACACTTTCCCACCGTTTTCAAATGTCTTGAGAGAAAACAAAGCTTGAGTCTAGGATTCCCGATGACCATGAATTCTATCATTAGAGTTGAACCCATAGGACATTAGGGGTGGGTAGTGCCTTAGTTAGAAGGAGATAGTGAAGATATTAGGGGTGAAGGATACATCACAAGGCGATGAATCTCAGTAGACAGGGAGATGGTGAAGACATTGGAAGTCATGGAGGTATCCTAAGGCAAAAGGTGGGAAGAAGGTAGAGGTAGTGACGAATCATCAATTTAAGACACCAAAGTGACTTTGGGCCTTCTCGTGAGAGGAGATGTAAGCCCCAATGTTTATTGCAGAAAGGGGGAGATGGTATGACTTGGTTGGGCTTTCTCATGAGAGGAGATGTAAGCCCCAGTAACTATGGTAGAAGAGGTGAGATGAGGTGATCTGATTGGGCCTTCTTAAAAAATGCTGATGTAAGCCCTAGTTTTTACTTGTGAATCAAGCCGATGATCTGAGACAAGAAGTCGAGATGAGGAATCAAACCGAAGAGCCAAGTTGAGGAGCCAGACTAACAAGCTGAGATGACAGGTAGAGACGTTACCATTGGGCCTTCTTATGAGAGGAGATGGAAGCCCTAGTGTGTAAAGCAGAAGAAGTGAGATGGGATGACCGGGTTGGGCTTTCTTATGAGAGGAGATGCAAGTCCAGGCATCCTCCCGTGGAGAATGATGTAAGCTCTAATATTTGAGTGTGAACCAAGTTGACGGGCCAAGCCGATGAGCCAAGTTGATAAGCTGATTTAAGAAGCCAAGTCGAGTAGCCGAGTCAAGTTGTCAAGTTGAAATGCTGAGTTAGGAAGCCAAGGAACCGGAATGCAAAGCTGAGATGAGCTAACGGGAATTGAGCATTCAAGCTAAGACAAACCAAGTGGGCCTTCTTATGAGAAGAAATATAAATTCTAGTTTGTGGAGAAACAATGGAGAAGAATGCGGAAAGAAGATGGGGTGAGATGAGGTGACCTGATTGGGCCTTTTGCAAGGATGGACATATGAGCCCTGGTTTTTATCTGTGAAGAGTTGAGGAGCCTAGATAAGAAGTTAAGAGAGAAGAACTATATGATGAGGAGCCAAGTTGATAAGCCGAGCCGAGGGACTAAACTGACAAGTCGAGTTGATGAGCAAAGCTTGGGTATCGAGTGAAGACATTATCATTGGGCCTTCTCAAATGAACAGGACACAAGCCCCAACAATTGGGGAACAATGAAATTGACAGTAAGGATGATGACTGAGACATAATGAGAAGACGATGGCGATGGTTAAGAGATAATGGGGAAGATGACAATGGAGATGATGCATTCCAATGGTGAACGAGAAGTGTAAATCTAGGGAGAATGGATTAGAGATCACAGACCAAATTTCTAAGTATGGATAGAATGATGACCAAGAATGGGGAGAGGCGTTATAGTTGCTCTTTAGAGTCTAGAAGTTGAGTCCAGTCAAAAGGGGCAATAGTTAAATTCTGTGTCCAACAATCAACAGTGTCATTGTTTGTACTCTGATTTTTCACATAAGGAATAAAACTTTGAATTCCTTACCTTCTGTGTAAATATGGCAAATTATGCATGACTTCATTATATTCCATTGGATCAATCTAGGGGACCATAAAACGAACTACGAAGACCTGATTCTGTAGATGTAATCCGACCTTACCCAACACATATTCGACCAACCCCAGCTAATTCCCAAATACTCACCTGCACAAGCCTTCAAACACTTACCCGATTTGACCTTTGAACACCTATCCAGCCCGACATCCATGTTAACCCCATCACATCTACCTTGAACACTTGTCTAGAAGAGTTGAGATGAATATAGTTTTCAAAGGAGTCCTATCCAAGTACACTTGTTCAAAAGGGTCACTCTCTTTGGGAAAAATAAAAGGAAAAAAAAATAAAGAAAAAAAAAAGAAACGAGGAAAATTAAAAACTTTGCAGGAAATGAAGTGCGAATTGAAAAATAGAAGGACACAAGAGATTTTTATACTGGTTCACACACAACTAATTTGTGGCTAATCCAGTCCTTCAAGGTACACTTGAAGAGTTCACTATCTACTGTTAAGCTTCCGGGTGCTTAACAAACCGTTTACAGCCTAGGAATTCTAGTCACAAGAATCCTACACACTTGCTTGAAGAAACCTCACTTCAAGACTTCTCTCAAGGAAAGAAAATCACTCTTCCTATGAGCAGCTATAAGGGAACAAACCTCCCTTTCAGTGTATGAACAACACTATAAAGATTACTCAAACAAAAGCTCTCACAAGAGTGGGTATGAGTTACAATTAAGCTCTAATAAGGCAACTCTCAATAATCTCAAAGGAATTGGCTCTTATACTTGATTGAATGTTTTGCAATGAATGATGAATGAATAGAGAGTTGATTAGTTCTGAAACACAGCTGAAAATGCTCAATATGTAGCTCTGAAAAGTCATGGAGCCGTTTGAAATCCACCCAAGAAAACAGCTTTAAACAAAGTATAGTGGGTGCTGAAAAGTTGTCTGCTATAACGGCAAAACATCGATGTTTTCCCTTTAAACATCGATGTTTTAGCCAGCAATTTTAAATTATTGCTCCAACGGCTAGTAGAACATCGATGTTTGTCTGAGCAACATCGATGGTCTCAGATACAACATCGATGTTCTAAAATCAAATATCGATGTTTTTATGCTTCGCAAAAATATGATGAAAAAGGGTTGTGCAAGAACATCGATGTTGGAAAATGAAACATCGATGTTTTTTGGCTTCGGCAAAATTCATTTTGAAATCAATTATCAGAACATCGATGTTTCCAATAGAACATCGATGTTTTTCCGCTTCTGCCAAATTTTGGAAAAAACTTGAAGAAATCACAACATCGATGTTTCAAATGACAACATCGATGTTTTGACCAACGGTCACAAGAACATCGATGTTTAGGAAGCCAACATCGATGTTATTTGCCTACTGCCAAATTTTGGAAATCTTTGAAGAAATCACAACATCGATGTTTTAATTACAACATCGATGTTTTGGTGCTTCTGCCAAATTTTGATTTACCTTGTACAAATGGGTCCTAACTTCTCTTGCTCTTCTTGCACTTCAACTCTTGATCATATCTTCTCTTGAATTCTTGATCACTTTGGTTGAGTACTTGTTTGCTTGATTTCTTTTTGCTTCATCTTGGTTATGATCTTGGTTTGTCATTTATCAAAACCTGTAATGAATGAACCATGAAGACATAGGTTCTAACATGGGCGGCCTAGGCAAAAGTTAGGACAAGCCTGCTAGGTTGAAAACCCACATGGGCGGCCTAGGCAAAAGTTAAGGCTAAAGGGGAAATGGAGACAGCAGCCAACGACAAAGGGCATTCATGGGATGGACAACATCATTTTGGAGTCAGGAACAAGCTTCTAGGCACATCACCTCCATCTGTTTTTGAAGGGGTATCCACTCATTCATTGATTTTGCTTTTTGGGTCTTCATCTATCAAACCTTTTCAACAGGGAATGTTCACTCGTGGGGTCCTAACTAGCATTTAAAATGATTGGGTTCATAGTCATTGGGAATTTTTTCTTTGAGATTTTGGAGTTTTTGATGGAATACCTTACTTTTTCTCAAGTTGTTTAACTTTCATCTTAGCTCGAATGATTTTTTAATGCTCATGCATCACACTAGGGGCACTTGCATCCAAACGCACAACGAAGGAATGAGATTGCACTTGCATCCATACATATGGTAGTAGATAGCACTTGCACTTCATGTAGAAGTAGGGAGCACCTGTGTTCAAGGGGAAAGGGGCCAAGGGAAAGGGGAGAAGAAGAGAGGAAAAGAGGAAAACATAAAGAGGAAAGGAGAGAAAAAGGGAAAAACACATCATAGGCATATACATTCATGTAGAAGTAGGAAGCACTTGCAATCAAGAGGCAAATACATCATTTTAGGATTAAGGGTACTTGCATCCAAAGACAAACATATAGAAACTAGAAGCATTGGCACACCAGCAAACACGGGAACTAGGGAGGGCATCCCCATGCATTGAAGGGATAAATACATCATAGACATGCTCATGCATCACTCACAAAACATGGGTTTCTTGATAAGGTCGATTTGGTTGAGGGACAATTGATTAATGGGGGAGGCAACATAACGAATTCATCGCTTGATGTAGACTTACATTTCTTAGGGTTGTTAACAGAAGGGGCATGACATGAACAAATCTTGTAGATAATGGGACTTGTAGAAAAGGGGCATGGCATGCCTTATTTCTCTGACTCATCAAGCTTACGTCACGCAATAGGCATACATCTACCTTGAGATTAAACCTACATCATGGCATTAGGGGCATGGCAGGCCCATTTATCCGACTATGACTAGATAGATCACCTATTTGGCTATGGGTTAGGATGCCTAGGGATGATTCTAAACTAGGGGCACATTCAATCTCAATCTAAAAACCATGATGAGATACTAGGGGCATCTCCTCCACTTTTCGTCTGTATGTCTCAAGGGGCACAACACACACGACATTTCCTTCAAATCCAGTAGATAGGGGCACGGGATCCAGACAACCCAACCATGAGGCAACACTCTTTTCAAACCTGTGAGATTATGAGGGAACCAGAAATACCAGGATAACCCAGACACATTCAACCCAGCACCTGAGAATGTGAGGAACCCAGAAATAAGATGACCAGGCCATGAGATGACACCCGAGAGATTTGAGGTGAGAGAGTCTAGTCAAAAGCCAAAGACCCAATCTTCGCAAACCCGAGAGACGAAAAACCTGGTCAAGAGAGAAACTAGTAAGCCAAGATCCCGGTAAAACCAGATGAGAGAAAAGCCAGAGAGGAGTCCAGACCTGAGGGATCCAGATTTAAAAGAACCCAATAAAACCGGAAGAAAGAGAAGCCAGAGAGGAATCCAGATGTGAGGGATCCAGACCAGAAATGAGCAAACCAAAAGTCGGGATCCAGTTCTCGCAAGCCGATAGGTGAGAGAGACTTGACTTGGGAGAAAGCCAAAAAACCAGGGGCCGAGTTCCAGAAAACCGAACGTGAGAGAAATTAGATGAGAGTAGGCTTAGATGTGAGAGAGCCTAGACATGAGCGATCCGGACCTTGGGAGAATTAGGAGAGAACCTAAAGTCGGGACCTAGCTCCCATAGACCATGAGAGAAGGGAAACCAGACATGAAGGGACCCAAAAAAGAGAAAACCATGAGGGAAGTGAGAAAAACCAGACATGAGCGAACCCAGATGTGGGAAAATCGTGAGGGAGTCCAGATGCGAGGGGGTCCAGATAAGTGTGGTTCTGTTAAAAACTATGTATGGCAAGTATCCTACATACTGCAAAAATTAACAATATTTATCCCCCTTTTGTCAACAACAAGAAGGGATTATAACCAAAATAGCATAAGTGTGGTTCAAGAATACCACATTTCCTACATAAGATCAACATGCATATTTTCTCTCCTTTTAGGCATCAACAAGCAAGGATATTAACTAAAATAGCATAGCATATAAGAACATAATATCCATCATCCATATAGAAGTAGATATCTAAAAGAGTAGCACAAATATCCAGAATATAAGCATAAATATCCAAAAGATTGAAGCCACGATAAAAACCATATAACAAAATCATATATGAAGCCATAATATAAACTAGATGCAATGCATGAACCTAGAAGCATCAGATCTTGAAGAGGTTTCATTTTTCATCAGAATAAGCTGGAGGTATAGCAAAAATGATCTAATTAAGCTTCCCCATTGCATTATATTCAAGTGTGTTCAAATTCCTGTGCAAAGCTTGAACATTTTTCTTCACAAATCAAACCTGAGTGGTGCGATCATCATACTTAGCATCCTTTGCACTGAATACCTTCTCTAGTCTCACATTCTTCCTCAGCATTCAGTTTCATTCCTATTTTAATCAATAGAATCGATGCAAATGGGAAAGTCAGATTTGGTTGGTACCAAACCAAACCTCTTTGCAAGATTAGGAGACCATGACTTTGCTCCTCTTCATCATCAGCATGTTCATCTTCAGCGTCTTCATTCTCTTCACTGATGATTTTATCAAAACCATCAATATCTTTGTCTTCTTCGGTTTTGACTTATTTCTTCGATTTCTCAACACCTCTTGCCTCTTTAGCCATGTATTTGGTTTCTCCAGCAAACAGATCTTACAACTTCTGCATTTCAAGGGCAGCTTTCTCCAAATCATCTCACATATCCTTTTCTCGGATCCTCAAGTGGTATAGTCTCATCCGCCATCAAATTCCTTTTTCTTTTTCAATAATCATGGAACATTAACTGCAATGTCACTGTTAGATGGTTTTTTTCAAAAACCAGAACTCCTTTCCTAATAATGGTTTCTCCTGAAACCAGATTTTCTTCGCTTTCGCCTTTTTGCCTTTCTGATGATATAAACTCCTCTTGAACATGTGCTCATTCGCTAGTATGCTTAGTGTTTGTGTGTGCGTGTTATGAATGCACTATACTAATGTATGAGTATGCATGAACTTATAAGACAAATATATGAAAGTATGGTTTATGCAGCAACCAGATACGCATAGAAAAATAAGACAAAGGAAGATTCGAAGTTCAAGCCTGATTTTGATGAAATGATCCTCCTTGAGTGGCTTTGTAAAGAAGTCATCAGGTTGATTCACATGTCGAGAGATCACTTCATTTGAGTCAGTTTAGCTCTTCTTGCATGGCCATGACCCAATTTTTGTCAAAAATTTCCTTTTTTGCATTTTTGGGTTCCATTTGTGATAGGAAGGCAAGATGTGAGTTAACATTGCGCAATGAGGATCTTGCAGTTACTCCTCTTGTGATGTCACCAAGAATGTCCTCAACTGAATGTCCTTTGGGCACTCGAATATCACCAAGAGTTTGTTGTGAAGTGGATCCTTCTTCTGCCACATTTAATTTTTCACCAACCATGCATGGTAGCACATCTGGTTCCTGAGGTGGTAATTATGGTTGAATCAATTCAGGAAGTTCCTCCTCTTGTTCTCCAGATTGACATGGTGTGACATGTGGTTGATCTTCCGGTGCAAAATCTGCAACTTCATCATCACTTGCACTATACGGGTCAATCTCATTAAAAATAACATGTATGGTTTCTTCAAGAACAAGAGTTGGCTTATTAAAGACATGATAAGCTTTGCGATTGGGAGAGTTTCCAAGAAACACACCAGCATCAGATTTAGCATAAAATTTATCTAGATTGCCCTTACTATTAAGAATGTAACACTTAGACCCAAAAATACGAAAGTAACCAATTTTTGGTTTCTTATCAAACCATATCTCAAAAGGGGTCTTTTCAATCAGTGGATGTAAGGATACTCTATTTAAAATATAGCACGATGTGTTCACACCCTCTGCCCAGAAATGTGCAAGTAGCTTATGCTCATCAAGCATAGTTCTAGCCATTTCTTGCAAAGTTTGATTCTTCCTTTTAACAACCCCATTTTGTTGAGGTGTTTTAGGAGTCGAAAAGATGTGTCTATGCCCCTTTGCTTACAGAAGTGTTTGAAGACAAGATTATCAAATTCTCCTCCATGATCACTTCTTATTTTTAAAATCTTATAACCTTTTTCATTTTGTAATCGCCTAATAAGAGTACCAAACGCATAGCATGCATGTTCTTTTTGAGTAAGAAACAATACCCAAGTATACCTAGACTCACGGTTCTCATGGGACCAAACAAGTTAATATGCAACAATTGAAGTGGTCTAGATGTAGAGATAATGTGCTTAGGTTTAAAGGAACTTTTAACCTGTTACCCAAGTTGACATGCTCGATAAGTGATTTCTTTCTCATATTTTAGCTTCGGTAGTCCCTTTACCAACTCCTTTATGGACAGCCTTGAGATGAGATCAAGGTTGGCAAGTCCTAGCCTTAGATGCCATAGTGTAGGAATCTCTATTCTTGCACTTAAAGACTTAAGATTAGGGTTAGAAACATCATTTAAAGATATAGAATAGATATTGCCTTTTCTGGTTCCTATAAAAACCATATGTTTTCCATCTTCCAAACTAAAGGAACACTTAGAAGCTTCAAATATAACCTTGTAACCCTTATCACATAGCTGACTAACACTTAATAGATTATACTTAAGATTGTCAATAAGTAGGACATGCTCAATAGAAGGGTTAGAATCAATATTACCAAAACAAAGGATTTGCCTTTTAGAATTATCACCAAAAGTCACCTTTCCTCGGCCCTTCATAGTTAGGGATGAGAACATGGATGATTTACTAGTCATATGCCTTGAACACCCAGTGTTTAGTATCCATTCATCCCTAACAACCTATATAAACAATCCACTTTTAGGTACCCAAACTACTTTGGGTCCTTCAGGGTTAGATCTGGTTCCTTTAGGAACCCACATATATTTCACATGACAATTTCTTTTTCTAAACATGCATGTTCTAATGCCATGACCAATATTACCACAGTAATAACATGTAATGTTAGGTGCATGATAATGTGTATACATGTTCTTCCTAGAGGTGTATCTATATTTGTGTTACTTCGGTATTGTTATGGTTGCTTTCTATAATCTGGTTTGTCAATAACCAGATCTTATCTAAAAAATTTTCTCATCCTATTTGGTTTGTTAACAACCAAATTTGGTTTCGGATTCGAGTCTCACTCTCCTCGACTAGTATAAAAAAAAACAATCAAATTTGGTTTTTGTGACATGCTTGAGCTAGAGGTTGCATTCTTCACAGACTTATATGATTTGTTATAAACCCCATGTGAAGTGTCTGGTTTATATGGCACACTAGATTCAGCTCTAACTAATTTCACAGAATGATTTGGTTTGCTAAAAACCACATCTGTTGCACCTATTTCTTCTTTTTGTACTGAGTGCCTTTGCTAACCTAGCAGAAGATTTAGACTATTTGTGCCTCTAGTAAATTTCTCAAGAGAATGTTTTAGATCATCAACACTTTTCTTTAACATGTCATTCTCTTCAAGCAACTTATCACATGTAGCAATATTGCATGCAATCTTCCTTTCAAGCTCATCATGAGCATTTTGAATCACAGCCTTTTCAACTATCAGAGTTTCACAAGATTTTAGCACTTCAGTATGAGCAAGATCGAGTTTTTCATATGCATTTTTATATGTTTCAGCATTATATTCAAGAATCTCAATTCTTTTCTTATATGCAATGTTCTTTTTAAGTGCTTGTATATACTTATCATGTAATCCACCAAAAGCATCTTGTAACTCATCAAAAGTAAAGTCAGGTGAATCACTTACCTTAGATTCATCTTGAGCCATGAGACCTAAATTCACAGCTTCATCTGTATCTGAATCGCATGAAGAATCCGAGTCATCCCAAGCAGCCACATCCTTCCTTCTCTTGGTTTTTGAATAGTTAAAATTAGAACAATCAAAGTAGGATGCCTTGTTGATGCATGTTCCCTCGAAAACCATGNGGGGGGGGGGGGGGGGGGGGGGGGGGGGGGGTGTGTTGAATTAGGCTTTACAACTTTTTCGGACGGAGAGATTTAGTTTTTGCGATACCAAATCTCTGTGATGCAGATTTGGTTTTTGCGATACCAAAGCTTTGTGATGCAATGCGAGTGCTTAACATGGGAAATGAGTAAGGGAGGAAGAGAGAAATTGACACAGTTGATTTTAGAGTGGTTCCCTCTCACCAGGTACCTCCACTACCTAAAGGACCGTCCTTTAGGATTTCAAACTCTCACTATCCTTAGGTTTTTGCAGGTTCAACCTTAACCTTTATAAACACAAGCTTTTCTAGGCTAAGCTCAAACCTTTACAAGCTTTTCAGAGGCTACACTCTAACCTTACAAGCTTTTCACAGGCTAAGCTCTAACAAACCCTCAAATCTAATCCTAGACTTGAGTACCCAGCAAATCTAAACCAAGACTTGCTTACACACAACCCTGATGTTTGGTTCTTAGAGAAACCAGATTCTGAACAATTGTAAGCACTAGAATAAACTTAGATTTTGCTCAATGACTGGGATGATCTTTCAGAGGTGTAAATGTCCCTCTTTATAGAATCTGATTGTGGGGGATAAGCTTGTACAACAGCTCTTTGTACTTCAGTTGACTTTAGTTCATAAAAGCTTCAGCTTGGTGCCATTATGCATGTCAACTCCTTGGTTGCAAAGTATTACAAAATCTAGAAAGATTGGACCACCTTTTGGAGTTGAGTAGGAGTTAGGTCGGAACATCTTCTACACTTCCATAAAGTCTTCCCTCTTACTTGTTCACCAATTCAAACCTTTGGAAGTAGGTTTTAATTACTTGGAGGACCACACGCAACTTGCACAAAAGGTTGAAAGTGACAGCTCGCAGATATGATTGCAACAAAAACCATATGTCGTGTGTTCAAGATATGGTATCGGTAAAAACCATATGTCGTGTGTCCAAGATATGGTAACGGCAGAAACCATATTTTTCCTGTAAGCGAAAATCAACACAAGCAAAGCTAGCAACACACTTGTAATTTGTTAGTCATCAAAACTAGATAATCAACATGGTTAATCATACTTTAGCATCAAGAGGTGATTGACCCAATTTTTGGTCAACAGATCATACTCCATACTAGAACACAAATCCGATACATTTGTTGGAGTCATTGGTTACATCAAAAGTGGCTCAAGCATTGGAACACAGTTGCTGAATAAGCAGGAGACCTCAGAAAATACGAAGTCAAACAGCCTCTATACAGTCTCAGGCTGTTTATGAACAAGAACTGAAAAAAAATCGAGTTCACAGGCCATTGACCTTTGTACAATTCTATCCACCTTCCTTTGACAATCCTCACCCAGCCTCAATACAACACAGATAAAAAGTCCTAGTGATCCTAGCTTGATGACTTATGCACATTAGTGGAGACAAGAGGTAATGGGTCTGCATATGAGGTAATGTTTTTCACTTTCCAATTCCTTAGCAGAATCTCTCAGATGATGGAAGGAATTGAGGCCAGTTGCAAAATTATTCCTGTGATTTCTATGAGAAAAACTACTGATAAGGAATTTGATTGAAATTAATGCAGTTTTAAAGGAAAATAAGAAGATGCCTGAATTAAGACGTCACAAGGAAGAAACCTAGTAAAAATTTGATGCATTGAAATTGCCCTTACTTCCTTTCAGACATGGCTTCTTTCCTTTTCTGTTTACTTGAGGACAAGCAAAATTTTCAGTTTGGGATATTTTGATGCATATGAAATATGCATAGTTTTAGGCATGATTTCGGACATAATTTCTCCTCATTTCACTATGATCATATGCCTTCCTTTGCACTATTTCATTATATTCCTCTTAAATCTATCTCT
The DNA here is from genome assembly GCA_028386065.3 of Turnera subulata. Taxonomy (NCBI): domain Eukaryota; kingdom Viridiplantae; phylum Streptophyta; class Magnoliopsida; order Malpighiales; family Passifloraceae; genus Turnera; species Turnera subulata. The sequence continues at coordinate 15,480 of JAKUCV010003576.1, forward strand.
TACTGTGTGATTATTGATTCCAGGTGCATTTTAAAGAAATTGGGAAGATTTTACTAAGGAATTTGCAGAAACAGCCCCTAACACGGCATGAGCCTGTTTCGGAACCTCCAGAGCCTTTCATTCACTGCAAATTTGAATAAAGGCCACAAATCCTCCTCCAATTGACGAATATCCACTGGATTTCACTATTCCAGCCTCGACTCACAAGGTCTCAATGACACTTCACCAACCACAGAGGGAGCTGGAATCAATTTCGAGGAAAAATCAAGAAAGTTGCAAACAGCCCTAGGCACAGGCTCAGCCTGTGCATTCTGCAGAAACTGGAAAATTGCAGAAAGAATATAAAATTCGCACCACTTGCAACTGAGCAGAGCTGACACCTGCAACCATATCCTGAGCATTTCAGAGAACCCTCTGAGGGAAAGAAGGCAGCAATCATGACGCCTGGAGAGAAGTCCACTTAAAGAATCATTATCCTCTCCAAAAAAGTCTTCTGAACACTTGCATTAGCCGAACTTCAGCCTATCAACACACTTCCCATGGCGCATCATCACTGACAAACACATGAGCAAGCCAAAGACCAACTTGCTCAACCACCATACCTTCCAGAAAGTGAGAAGAAAAAGAAGACCCAAGTTGCGCCTATAAAAAGGAGGAAGGAGGAAGAGCAAGACATTGAATGAGGTGGGGATTCAAAAACCTGCAGAAACAATTGGACGAGGGCAGAACCCAGAATCACCAAGGGTTCAAGGAGACACGATTCTACTCCCTTTTGTGGGTAGAAATCGTGTCGTCTCTAGCCTCTAGTTTAACATTATGTCAACCCTTATCCACCTTGTTTTTGTAATTCGGATTATGAACTAAACAACCCCTCTTAGGCTGAAGAGGTGTATCATGTCCTCTGTTCGATTGCAATAAATTGCTCGTTTTATGTTCTTAATCTATTTTCTTGTCTTGATTATTGTGAACTTATCCCATGCTTGAGTCTTGATCAAACCCATGCATGATTTTAGGTAGCTAGTTGAAGGACCGAGAGGAGAAATCATAGCTGCTGGACCTTCAACAACCGACCCTCAGTTCTTAGCTTTTAGCAAAGCCGAGAGCTTGGTGAAGGAGCGAGAGGTGAAGCGATTGCTAGACCAACAGTAGTCAGCCTTCAATCCCTAGTCATTCGAGAGAAGATAGGGAGAGACTGTGGGAAAACATGCCCCAACACCAAACTTCACCCCTAAGTGAATATCTATACCTAGTGACAGGGGGTAGAAGGAAGCTTAGGGAACTATCAATAAGATCGAGAGCCGTTGGTAGTAATCTAGGTTGGGAGCCCCTTCAAGACATCATATTAAACATAGGCCGATAACACCCTTCAAGACATCATATTAAACATAGGCCGATAACAGGCTGAGCCTGTTGCGGCACTGTTGAGCAATTTAAAGCATGAAAACAAGGCATGTGAACCCTGGATGCCTAAGACTCCTCTCAATCTAGTCTCTTTCTATCTTATACACACTGTTACTTTTACTTCCCTATTTATTTCACTTTTAATCCATATTCACCCACATTCGCTTCTACTTACTTTTGTTTAATTGCTTTTAGCCTAATCTGTCTATTTAAAAGGTAACGGATTCGACACAGTCCCTGTGGATACGACCTTGATAAGTACTACAACTACCCTATGCGCTTGTGCGATTCATCTGAGCATTGTAATAGCTACACAACACGAACCACATCAATTTCCTTCAGGCGGCAAAGGATCGTGGTTCTCTCATTGGTTAGAAAATGAATTAGATGATGTCCGGTGCTAGCGCATATCTTTTATGCAGATGACACGTTGCTCTGTGGAGCAGCAACTATCCAGGAAGCAAGGCAATTCCAGGATGTCCTAACTACATACAGCATGGCATCAGGACAGGATATTAACTTGGCAAATTCCTCTTTGTTTTTTAGTAAAAACAGGTCGGAGCTACTGAGGGAAGAGACAACTTTTGATTATTTCTCTGGCTTATGGGAGAGGCACTTATTTGGGTATGCCGACAACTTGGGGGAGATCAAAGGTGCATGCGGTTAGATTAATTGAGGAGAGAATAAAGAGGAAAATTGATACTTGGAAACAAAAGCTTCTCTCCCAAGCAGGCTGAGAAGTAACGTGAAAGTGATATTAACTGCTATACCATGTTATTTCATGTCAGTTTTTAAACTGCCAAAAGCCTCCATTCAACACATCCATAGCTTGTCGGCTAATTTCTTTTGGGCCCAATGTTCTGACGCTCATAAAATCCATTGGGTCAATTGGGGTACTCTCATGTTGCTAAAGCTATAGGCGGACTGGCTTTGTTGGCAAGACAAGTATGGAGGCTCTACTCCAATCCACACACGCTATGGGCCCGAATCCTAAAGGGGAAATACTTCCCAGGACTGATATATGGAAAGCTAAGAAGGGTCAACGGGCCTCCTGGTTATGGTCAAGTCTGCTTGAAGGCAGAGATTTTCTTCAGGAGGGCATTAAGGTGGGACGTGGAGAATGAAAAATCCATAATGATCTGGCAAGATAAATGGTTACCTGAACCGTTTTGAATTTCTAGCCCATATCCTCCATCCCAAATGGTTTCCTCTGTTAACACTTTGCTACATACAGATGGAAGACATTGAGACACCCGAATACTACAAGATCTATTCATAGCAGAAGAAAGGGCTCAAATTGAAATGATAGTGCCAGCCCCAGAAACCTCAGATGTTATTGTTTGGCATGGTCATGCATCGGCGGCATAAACTGTCAGGTCAGGTTATAAGAAACTCATGACTGAGGCGGGCAACCAACTTCGGGGTGCTGGGAATGCTTCCACTATTATTCCTACTATGGCGTGGTTAACAATCTGGAAGCTCAAGGTCACACCAAAAGTGCAGAATTTTACTTGGAGAGCAATGCATGGGCTTACGGTGAATGAAAACTTGAAAAGGAAAGGTCTGGCGGTTGATGCTCTTTGCCCAATCTGTGGAGTGGAAGATGAAACAATAGAGTACATGTTGTTTTTCTGTGCTCATTCACAGGTTACTTGGTTTTGTTCTGACTTGTGTTATAAACCAGAAAGAGTTGGTTTTACATCCTTCTCACGCTGGTGAACTTAATGTTTATCTTAATTTGAGGGAGGGAATGATCTGGAGCATATGAGTCTGATTGCACTAACTTGCAGGAATATCTGGACTGCACGCAGCAGTGCTATTTTTGAAGGTAAAAAACCACAACCCAACACAACGGTTTCCTTCATTAATCGGCAGAGGCATGAAATCCCCCTTCCCCTACCTTTTGTAAGGAATGACGTGCTACTTACTGTGGTGATTATCACTGAGGGTGAGGGCTAGAGACCTCCTGAAAGGGGTGTTGTAAAAATCAACTGTGATGCCTCTTTTGTGACACCAAAGCTAACTGCTGGTATTGGAATTGTTTGTAGGGATACATATGGGAAAGTCATTGATGGACAGGAGATAAGACCACTTTCGTCCTCTGCCACAGTAGCCGAAGCCATGGCTATTCAGGAATCAGTCCTCCTAGCTTGTTCTAGAGGATTTTCTACAGTCCGAATTGAGACTGATTCACAAATTTGTGTGGATGCTCTTCAAGGCAAGATCCCTATGCCTCTTCATCTTAGAACCATCATGGCTGATATTCTAGCTTGCATTGCTACAAAGAATTTTCAAATTGTCGATTGTAAACGCCCTGCAAATAGTGTAGCTGCTTGGGTCTCTAAGGCAGTAAGGAAGAGACAGTGTCCACCACACTGGGTGAACGCTCCTCCACCTATGCTTGCAACCTTTTGTACCTGGACTCTATTACTTGAATGATATTATCTATTTCCAGACCAAAAAAAAAGTCTTCAAATTGGAGAACTTATAGCTGGAGTAGAAAGTCTTCAAATTAGAGAATTTGTAGCTATAAAGGGAAGGGGCGTATTGCCCTCCTAATGTAAAAGTAGCCCTCGTCATGAACTAAGTTAGCTTCCAATTGTCGCTAGCTAACTTCTTTGCTTCTTGAACCTAAGCAAGCCCACAAATACTAATCACCTGAGCAACAAAAGAAAGCCAACGCCCTACCTTGCGAACAATTACTCCATAGAATGTTCCACACTTTATACAACAACAATCTAAAACCTATAACGAACACAAATCAAGGTCACCAAGAAAAAGGAGAACAATTAACATCTCTTAATGGAATATGAATGTATAATCTATTATAGATCTACTAGTTATAAACTACATTGAGACTAAATAAGAATTAAGAATTAAGAAACAAGCTTGCCAACCGACCAAGGAGTGCTTACAAAAGTTCACTCATTAACAGGGAGAGTATTAAGGGATTTAGGGGAAAATCAATAGGGATCATGGCCCCTGCTGACTTTTGAATATGTATATTTTTGGTAATATTATAATAAATAATGAGAAGTAACTGGTATGAAAATGGTATCATTTTTTCCAGTCTTAGTTAAAGCGTTCGAAACCTCAGAGTTTCTTTGAGGGAGAGAAGGAGGACAAGAGAGAGAGATTTTTTTTTTTTTTTATGATGTACAACTTTAACAAAAAATAAAATTGACCAATTTCAAATATTTGTACAAATTATAAAGAAAAATAATCCAAATGATAAAGAGCTTTCTACTGCATCAATCACAATAAGCAATGGCTGTAGAGGAGCTTCATCATTTTGTTTTATCAACATTGGATTGGTCAGAATAGTGAGCAATTTTATATTTTGAATCTTTACATATACATAAAAATATTTATTTTTGAAAGACTCTTCTACTAAAAAAACGTGCATAGCAAGGATGGTAAATCAAATTGGATCTCTTGTCCGCCACCTGCTTTGTGCGTTTTGATGCAAAGGGATGCACCTCTGCATATGTTTAATGAAATCCTCTCATGTTTAAAAACCAAAAGTGCATACTAAGGAGGGAACAAAGCTTTGAATACTAGGGGGGAACAAAAACTATTCAACATTGATTTAATACAAATGAATATAACAAAGTTTCCATTAATAAAACTTGGTCATACTAAAAATAATATAAAAATTAAATATAAAAATATTCAAATATTTAGAAGGAGAAACGGTATAAGGACATTTTCAGTCCTAAATATTTAACCAAAAATCAATTAAGTCCTAAACCTTTCAAAATCGATATTTGAATGCTAAACCTTTCAAAAAGTGAACAAAACTAGTCCTAAAGATGTTTCCCGTCAAAAGAGGCTAATGTGGCCGTTAAGTCTTGCAACATCAGAATCCACGTAGGCAAATGGCATGGCCAGGGAATAAGAACATTTTGAGTCCTGAATCTTTAAGCAAAAATCAATTAAGTCCTAAACCTTCCAAAATTATTATTCGAGTCCTAAACCTTTCAATAAGTGAACAAAACTAGTCGTCAAGATGTTTTTTCAATTACACATGTCATAGTGAAAAGTAGTTAAAAATATATGAAAAATTAAAAATTAAAAATATAATAATAATAATAATAATAATAATAATAATAATAATAATAATAATAATAATAATAATAATAATAATAATTGGAAAAAAGACTATAGTAAATAATAATTTAGAAATAAAAAATAATTAGAAAAAAACTCAATGGGGCCGACATTAAATATTAATAATTTCAACCAAATAACACATGCCATCTCCAAAGTAGTTACAATAATTAAAAATAAATAAGTAAAATAAAAACTTTAAAAAAAGTCCAATAATTCCGTCCTATATGCCAACCCTGTTTAAATTCTATTAAGGATATGCATGATAGAGCCTACGGATCTCACTCAAGATTTAAAACTACATTAATTCTAATCTTAGCCCTAGATAGACTAATGGTTTTTTTTTTTATTTTACAAAAAGTGACTTGGCAAAACAGTGCAACCTTTTTGGTACACAATACAACAAACATATTAAAGACAACAAAATAAACATACTTTTTTGGTGCACAACTGAACAAACAACTAAACACAAAATTTTAAAAAACTTTTAAAAATATTATAGAAAAAATTAAACAAGTAAATTGATCAAATTAGACAAATTGAACAAGTAAACTAATCAAGTAAAATTAAAGACGTAAATGAAGAAAATAGGTTAAGATTGATTTAGTTCCAGATGCAGCCAAATCGTTGCACAGATTTGGTTTCTATTGTAGCCAAATGTAAAAACGATTAAATGAAGAGGGGTGAGGTCTCGGGTTCGAGTCCCACTCTCTTCGATTAGTATAAAAAAAATGGAGAGTATGAGGCAGAGGGAATAAGGTAGAGATAATAAGACACAAGCAATTTAGAGTGGTTCCCCACACAGGAGTACATCCACTACCTAAAGGTCCCCTTTTTAGGATTTCTAACTCTTCACTATACTAGGCTTTTACGGACATAAGCTTTTCAAAGGCTTAGCTCTAACCTATCCTCAAAACTAATCCTAGCTTTGAGTATCAAGTAAGATTGTAACTTAATCTCACTTATAATGCCCTCAACAAGATAACTTCAAGAGTGACTCACTCAAGAAGTGTTTACAACGAGTTTAGAACAGGAGATTCACTCAAGGTAAGCTCAATCGGAATTTTTTAATCTCTCAAAGGATTTGGCTCCAACAGAAGCTAAATATCATAGAATCTTTCAATAGGCTGAAGTGAGTTTTCTAATGAGGATCCAGACCTTTATATAACAGAGGTTAAATTATATTTAACACATGTATATAAACTCCTCCTGTTTTATTGCTTCTATACATTTTGATAGCAGCAAAATTAATCCATCCATTCAACACACATACTTTCTCCCCCATTTTCAAACATACAGCACATCATATACTTCTCCCCCTTTTGTCATCAATAAAAAAACCAAAGATAAAACCATGCAGCCAAAGGTGAACCAATTTGCTCTCCCTATTTCACAGGCATAATCGAGAAATTCAGAATGCATTCATTTGGCTGATTCATACAGCCAAATGCTCCCCCTACGTATATGCATAGCATACTTATAAAATTTTCTAATGGCATTTTGCCAATAGCTCCCTCTGCATAAAAGCATAGTATACTCCTTCATCGGGTATGATTTGATACCCAAATTTCTCATAAGTATTTCCTACAAAGAAAAGTTTCTGACATATTATTTGACTCATTTTGCTAGCCAAATGTTCCTGCATTATAAGCACTTATATCTTAGCAACCATATTTGGTTGTTTTACTTAGCCAAATATTGTTTCCTGCACCAAAAGAATAAACACAAGGTATACCGCAAGCAGTTGAACCTACACCAAGCACTAACAACATGTATATCTCCCCTTTTCGGCATTAGCAAAAGAGATAACACAAATAAAATCCAAAGGAGAAAATAGATAACCGCACATAACAGCACAAAGCCAAATATCCAAAAGCAAGCCAAATATTCAAGTTATTCAAACCATAAGTACGAAAATCATAAAAAGAGAAAGTACTAAGCAGATAAGTAAATGATGAGAACGCAATGCATGACCTAGAGCATCAGATATATTGGAGCATCATTCTTCATCAGAGTCATCTCGAGAAATGGCTGCAACAATTTGGTCGAGCTTTCAAACATGATTGATTGAAACTTCTTCAAATAGTGCTGAATAAAGCTTACATCCTGTCGAAGCTGACCCATGTCCTCCTTGATAATAGTCACATAATCTGCCAGTTCTTTAAGCCTCTATTGTTATAGAAAATTTGGTCACATAATATTCTCCAGTAGGATTTGGCTGGACACTTGAGCCAATGTATTGATGTGTGTTCTACTGTCACAAATGGTTCCTGTAAGTGCACAGGGTAGTTGTAGTACTAATCAAGGTCTTATCCACAGGAACTGTGCCGAATCCATTACCCTCTAAATAGATAGATTAGGCTCAGAATGATTAAACAAAAAGGTGAATGTGAGTGAATGCTAATTTAAGGTAAAATAAGCAATAAAATAAAAGTAGCAGTGTGTTGAAGTAAGAAAAGATCAGATTGAGGAGGGTCTTAGGCATCCGGGGTTCACATGCCTCGTTTTCATGGTTAAAATTGCTCAACAGTGCCGCAACAGGCTCAGCCTGTTTGACGGCCTGTGTTTAATAAGATGTCTTGAAGGACCTCCCAACCTTGTGTACTACCAACGGCTCTCGATCTTATTGATAGTTTCCTAAGTTTCTGTCTACCCCCTATCACTAGGTATAGATATTTACTTAAGGGTGAAGTTTAATGTTGGGGCATGTTTTCCCATAGTTTAAACAAAAAGTGATATTATCTCTGCGACAGGCTGGGCCTCTCGATGGCACAGGCTAGTTATAAAGGTTAGTTCAAGCAGGGGCTCTCAACCTATACTGCTCCCACTTATTTTCACTCACAGGTGCCTCCCATGATTCTCACTCATCCTTAATGCTTTCGCACCGGTCAAATCTAGGGGATTAAGGGCAGTGTCGAGTCTAATTCCTCAATTAGCTCTCGGCTTGGTTAAAAGCTAAGAACTAAGGGTTGGTTGTTGAGCGTACAACAGCTATGGTTTCACCTCTCGGTCCTTCACCTAACTACCTGCAATCATGCATGGGTTTGATCAAGACTCAAGCATGGATGAAGTTCATAACAACCAAGGCAAGAAAGCAGGTTAAAAATCATAAAAGAGCAATTTATTGCAGTCGAACAGAGGACATATTACACCCTTCAACCTAAGAGGGGTTGTTTAGTTCATAATTTGAATTACAAAAACAATATGGATAAGGGTTGACATAATGTTTAGAATGAATTGGAAGCTAAAGGCGACACGATTTCTACCCAGAAAAGGGAGTAGAATTGTGTCTCCTTGAACCCTTGGGCTTGATTAAAATCTAGCTCACAAACAAACAAACACTATACATAATGTCGGGTCTAAGATGAGATTCTTTTGGGCTTGATTGAAATCTAGCACACAAACAAACACTATACATAATGTCGGGTCTTGTAGCTATAAGGTAAAAGAGACTACCTACCATGCCTCTGTATAATTTCACATCAACATCCTTACCATTCTCATCCTTGTCAAGTTTGATGCTAGTGCTCATTAGTGTTGGACTAGCTTTGGCTTCATTCAAGCCAAATCTTTTCAACAGCTCCCGTGTATGCATTGCTTGATTAAGGAAAATGCCACCGTCAAGTTGCTTGACTTGAAATCCCAGAAAGAAACTTAATTCTCCCATCTTGCTCATTTCAAACTCACTGTGCATAAGCTTTTCAAACTCTTGACAAAGAGATTCATTAGTAGCACCAAATAAAATATCATCGACGTATGTTTGCACAATAATGATATCATCTTTGTTAAATTTCACAAATAGAGTTGAATCTACTTTTCCTCTTGTAAAGCATTGTGAGATAAGATACAAGCTTAATCTATCATACCAAGCTCTAGGAGCTTGTTTAAGACCATACAATGTCTTTTTCAATTTGAAAACATGTTGTGGATGTTCATGGTTTTTAAATCCTGGAGGTTGTTCTACATATACTTCTTCCATGATAAATCCATTTAGAAAAGCACTCTTGGCATCCATTTGATAAATTTTGAAACAATTAAATGATGCAAATGCATGCAACATGTTGCGAAAACCCGACCGAAAATCACTTAGGCTTCCTCGCCTATTCCTTACACCTTCTTCTTTACCAACACCCGATATCTTTGGAGTCGCCACCCGAATTTTATTATAGGGAAAAATTCAGGAAAAATCTTTCATGACTCTGTTTTAAGGCAACCAGTTAGCGAACCAAAGATATTGGGCCCGGGGGTTCGTCACGGATGGGAAGGTGTTAGGCACCCATCCATCTTGGGGCGAGATTTTATGCAATTCATGTACATGAATGAGTATGCCTTGTGCATATATGTGTAGTGTGGAAACAAATCATATAAAGAAAAGAAATTGAATTGGAACAAAAAGAGAAAATAAAATAATTGGGCTTGAGTCTCCACCACTAGAGACCACTAGAGACCACCTACGTACCCCGGCGAACGGGTTCAAAGCTCACATAGTTCTTGTTCATGGCATCACAGCATTCACATCATCAATATCATCATCAAAACCTCAGCAAATAATAAACACAACAGGGTTTAGTGTTACCTCTTATAGCCCTCCTCTAGCTCCTTAGTTTGGGTTGAATTGTACACCCACTTTCTTCCCGTTCCTTAGCTCAATCTTTGATTCCCTCTTGGTTTACCCCTGTTGCCTTTTTAATGATGATACCCACGAAATTCCTCCAGCGTTTCTGCCTATAGAAGGTTTTTCTAGGCTTGGAGAAGTAGAGTTTGTCCAAGCAATAAAGCTTATAGGGGTGTGTGTAATGAATGATTGATCCCCAGAAATGTGAGTGGGGGTTCCTATTTATAGTGTTCTAAGGAGTATAGGGGCGTGGACTTGCTTAATGACCAAGGTCTCAGCCAAATATCTGGACCAAAACTGTGTAGAATCAAATTAGGGGCGAAAATCGAGGAAATCGGGCATATTTGGGCGCCAAGACCGCCAGGGTCGGCGCTCATGGCCTGGATGGCTGCCATGGCCGGCGGTCATGGGTGCCAAGACCGCCAAGGCTGACGGTTATCCTGTCATGGCAGCCCGACACCCCGCGTTTTCCCCGTTCTTTCCTTTTTTGCTCCCGGTTTCTCTTAATTCCTACCTGATTTGGTTCCACCGCATAATTAACCCCTAATCAACCCAGAATCACCTCTTTTCCTGATTAGTAGTCCCCTCAAATCATCTCCTAATTGATTAATGATAGCGTTCTTAACCCACACTAAACACTACGATTAACCTGCAAGCGCACAGTGTCTGTTATAGCAATCAATGTCGATCCCACAGAGAACAGTTTAAGTACTACGTCAATAACAACTTGTGATTATTTAGGTTGATCAATTATTGATGAGAGTTGGTAGCTAAAATCGAAATTAACAAAGTAATAAAAATAAAAAGTAAAATCAGCAAAGGGTAATTGATGTCGAGTAAAGCAATAATAAAAACAACCTAGGAGTTCGGGGTTCACACAATCACTACTTATGCAAATAATATATCCGATTATGATCTTGGATGTCTATTGATTATTGTAGGCTAATTGTCTTAAAGTATTAACTCACAACTCTCGCATATTGAATCAATTATTCTGTCCATAACTACCTAGTTCTCACTAGCACAGTTTGTAACTAAATTCATTAAGCATAGACAATTTATCAACCTTAAGAATAACTATTAGCTTTCGCTTCTCTAGTCTTCTAATCAATCTATGATGTTTAGATCTAAAACCTAATCAATAACTCAGCTCTCGCATGTCGCCATCAACAAAGAATCAGAACTAAATTAAAGTAAACTTGGTGATCAAGCAAGCAACAAACAATTCAGCACACATAGATCAAACAAACACAACAGATTCCAAGAACATATCCGAATATAATTATAAAAACATTAGAGTAATTGGCTACAACCCTAATCCTAGATTAAGAGATTAGTTCCTCATAAAAAATAATAAAAAAAAATCAACACATGAATTCATCATGGAATCAAATAACAGAAAAACCGAATAGAGGAGAAGGTGTAGTCGATTTCTGCAGGAAGATTGGTGTCGACTTCTGCAGCTCCTTGATCTCGAATTTTGTGTTTCTGAAACTGATGATTTTGTGCCTCTAGATCTTAAATATTTTTCTGGAAAGTTGAGGAGAATAATCTTTGAGCCTTGCTAGAGAATTCGGCACCACCCAATAGAGAGAAAGAGATGAAACCCTAAACAATTTGGCAAAGCTTCGCACTCTGAACTCGGCCTCGTCAATATGACACCCCTAGGGGTCTATTTATAGTGTTTTTAGTGCTGGAGGTCGTCCAAGGGTCTCCTTCTTTGAATGGTAATTGAATTCCTTGACTTGCACTCCAAGTTGGACTTTTGCTTGTTTTCTGATCCGAAACTTGCACGGCACTTATCGACTAGAAGATGTTCGAACTGGGTGTTTTGCTTTTCTACAATTCTCTCAGCTTTCTTTCCATAAAACAAACTCTTCAATTGGACTTCTATAGCTCAAGATATCACCGAAAAACTGGGCCTGGGTCGGTGCAAAAATCCATGTTTACTGGGCCAAAATCGACAGAGTGCTCCTCCTAGTAGAGATGTTCAAAAATTATGAAATTTAATTCATAGAAAGCTCTGGAAGTCTATTTTTGTATCCAATTGGTTTCACTTAATTTGGATCCCTAGAACTCCCGGAAAGTCAAAAACATTTGGTTGTGCTCATTGAAAGTTTCCTAAATTGGGCCTGGTTTCCAAACTTGGCTAAAAAGCTTCAATTCTTCAAATAAAATCGATTTTCACCTGTAAAAATACTTAATCAGTAATATTGAAGTATAATTGACAGAATGCATGAAAACACATAATAATATAAAGATTATACACATAATTGACCAAGAAAATATAGTAAAAGCCATTCAAAACCATCATACAAACACTAACATTTAGATGTTATCAAATCTCCTCAAACTTAAACTTTGCTTGTCCTCAAGCAAATAGAACAAAATAAACCAAATGAGGGTTTTGAAAATCTCCACAAAGTCACACAATCAAAAAAAATTCATATCAAGACTTCCAAGATAATCACCAAGAGCTTATGAAAAATATTTAAGATCAAATGCCAAGAAACAAAGAAAATCTCATGAAAAAGCAATCATACCATAGTCAGACTTACCCGCACAAGCTTTCACACAAATCACTTAGCAAAAATCAACTACCCATATGCATGCAAGAATGAATTGACGTCATGAAAATTTGAAAAACTAGTCCCATAGGCAAATTCTAGAACTTAACTCCACTATTATGAATAAATACTCTCAAAAAGATCAATAGGACTTTACAAAGGATTGTAATGGGGTCTTGGGTAAAGGTTGATCAAAGAAAAGGTGTATAGGAAATCAAAGTTCAAAAATTCACTTAAGAAAAGATTGCAATGTGCATTATCAAGAAGTTGAAAAGAATTTCTCAAAGTGCAAGTCTTGAATTAACATCCATCACGTGATCATCAAAAGAAATTCAACTTGCTTCAGGAACCATTGATTGCGTAATTTCCATTTCTTTGTTTTTGGATTTTTTTCTTTTTTGAATCGACTTTTGTCGATAATTTTTTTTCTTTTTTTTTTTGCACTTGACATTCCATAACATACTTGAAACAATTGAAAGTGCAAACATCTTCAATGCATAAATCTTCTTGGATGTGAAAAGATACGATACAATTGCACTTATCATAGAAAGAATCTTGATAAAAACATAGAACAAAAATTTCTTGAGGAACTTTGAGAAATAGGATATGGATAATGAAAGAAAAGAATGGTAGCTATAAGCTTTCAAAGGGTTAAAGGTGGGTAAATGTGGGTAAAGAAAGAAAAATTAGCTACCATAATTTAGGCTCAAAAGGGTTAAACAAGGGATAATGAGAAAGGGTAGGCTTTTAATTGGCTTGTTAGTTTAAACAAAGAATGCCTAAATCATCTCTTTCATTGACCATCTATGAGAAAAATTCATTTTGAAAAGTTTTGAAAATTTGTTCTAGGACTTATGTGTTGACGTCAAAAATTTGAAAAATAATGCACAGGGTGTCGAAAAATGCTAGGCAAAGAATGCTAGAACTTGCATGAATTCATTACAACTAAGCATGAATACAAGATCATTCAAAAACCAAACTTCTTGCATCTAAAAGAAAAAAATTTCAAAAAATCAAAGTAACTCTCTTGGTTTTCCATCAACAAAATTATCTTGATCATAGAATTGTGGGTTTGAAAACAATTTGAAAAACAAATAATTTTTTTTTGGTTTTTTCGAAATTTTTTATTTTTTTGTCAATTTTTGAATTTTTTTGAAAACGATTTTGAAAACAATTTTGAAAAAGTAATGGCTTTTTACTAAGTAATCTAGAATCAAAGATATGCATACTCAACATATTAAAGTCAAAAACATGCTCTTTATTGACACAAAACAAACAAAGACAAACAAATTGCAAAGAAATTTGTTCTCCCTCCTCAAACTTAAATCGGACAATGTCCTCATTGGCCAAGAAAGAAAAGAAACAAAGGATAAAAAGATAGGCACATCGAAGAGACACTCTCCTCAAACTTAGATCGAATCATGTATAGCACATAACAAAAGATAATCCAAGTAAGAGAGGAAGTAAACTAAGGCTAAAAAGAGTGGGAGACTAAAAGAAAAATAAAAAAAAAAACCTAAAGGGAGCTTGGGTGTGAAGTCGGCACTAGGGGCGGTGGAATTGGTGGTGTTGGTGCCGAATTCTAATCCTATGGGTACTAGGAATCCTCCTCAAACTAGTATTCAAAGTGAGTGTGTACTAGGAATCCTATTTCTCCAAGGATTAGAAAATCCCTAACCTAAAATAAAATAAAAACTAAATCCTAATCCTAAAAACTAAAGGAATACTAACTTATATATATTTTTTGTGGGTGTATGACTAACTACAAAAAATCGCAAAGGGATGCCCCTAAAAAAAAAAAATTAGAGTCGGCGCATGGGCTCCCTATGCTCTCGGGTTGGTGCTGCTGCGGGCGTGCCTTTGGTGCATCTCGGGCGCGCCTTTGGCGTGCTGGTTGGCGCGCCTGCGGGTTCGCCTGTGGGTGTGCCGATTGGTGCCTCTGGGTGCTCTCGGGTCGGGCTGGTTGGTGCGCGCTGACCTGCGCATTGGCGCGCCTTGGTGCGTGCTGATGCGCGGGTTGGTGTGCCTTTCCTAGCCCGTGGGCGCGCTAATTGTCCTCCTTGTGCGCTACGGTGCACTAATCGGTATATATTCTAACCCAATTTTTTTTATTTTTCCGATTTTTTTGTGTTTTTTAAATGTTTTTCTAATTTTTTTGTATTTTTTATTTTTGTGATTTTTATCTTTTTAATGGATTATGAAAAAAGTGAAAAATTCTAGGGTACTAGAAAAATAAAAAAAATCCTAAAAACTAATCCTAAAAATTGTCTCCTATAATTTAGCCTACTTTGTTATGACCTTGCCATCGGAACCTAAGGGTAAGTGCTAAATGTATATGAATGCATCAAAACAAATAATGTAACGACCCGGGTGAAATTTTGAAAATTTTACCGTGCCGTTTAACCTTTACAGTGGGTAATAAAGTTTAACCATTGTTAAACAAGGACCTTCCGAGTTTCACCGAGAATAAACGAACCTCAAATCCGACCTTTGGTAATACGTGACGTTCTGGAGTACTCTCTGCCATATACCAAGCCTCGGAATTTGATTCCAAGGATTATCTCGGGTTACCGAGAATTTTATGCAGCTTACCGAGCTTCGGTTTGCAATTCCGAGACTTGAGTCACACTCGGAAGAAATAATCGGATTTTCCGAGCCCAAGTTGTACTTTTGGACTCGGGACGGAAAATCGAAAAGACGGGAGTACCCCTTGCGATTCCGTTTCTGACACGGAAATCCGGTTCGGCCAATCGTGGCTTCCACGTGGCCACTTTTCTTTCTCTTCCCTTTTCTTTCTTTTCTTCTCTCTCCCGGTTTTTATTTCGCCGCCCTACCCCACTTCTTTCTTTTTCTTTATTTTTCCACCTCTCTTATTCCTTCCCCTTTTCTTTCATTTTTTTTCTCTTCTTCTTTCCCCGAATTTCTTCACGCCGGCCCCTCCACCTATCTTTCTTTCTTTTCTATCTTTTCTTCTTTTCTCTTCTGTCTTCTCTCCCCCTTCCTCCTCCTTATCTTCTCTTCTCCTTTACCCGTTTCCTCACTCCCCTGTAATCCTCCCTCTTGCCTTCCTCCCCTTTCCTGAGCCATCTCTGCCAACCCTTCCCTCTTCCTTCTTCCTCTTCACCTCACCCTAAACCACGAGCCCCCGTGACCTTCTCCTCCTTTCTCCTCATCCTTCCTCCGCCGCACCAGAGCCGCCGTGTCTTCCTTCTCCCTTCCCTCTCTCAGTCGACCGAAGCCGCCGCCACCGGAGGTCTGAGCTCGAGCCGCCTGTCGCCGTGTGCCCCTCTGCCGATTTCCACTCTCCGCTGCAGCCAACGACGCCGCCACCACCGAGGCAAAGGACGCGCCGCCTCCTACGGTGCCAATCTCCTCCCTACTTCTGCAACCCACGCCTCATGTCTCCTCCTCCTCAACCCTGTTCCTTCTTCATGTCGTGACGCGCCGCCGCCATCAAGACTGGGTAAGTCTCTGGTCACGCTTCTCTTTTCCGTTCCTTTCTTTTATTTCCTCTGTTGTTAATTGGATGGGTGTTATGGGTTCCTGTTTGATGTTGGTGTGCTTTGTGGGATGGATTCAGACGAGGTGGAAGATGTTGCCGTTGATGGAGTTGTTGTGGCTGTGGGTAGTTGTGTTTTGGGTAGTTGACGTGGTGGGTTGGTGGTGTTCTGGCCACCGGGGAGTTGCTGCAAGTATGGCTATGGTGTTGATGGTCGGGTTGATGATGTGGTGGTACGGTGTTGGTGTGGTTGAAGAGTAGCAGTCGAGGACTGCTGCTGTGAACAGTACTTGCCGGAATCCGGCGAGATTCCGGTGTTTCGGGTGATTTTCTGGCGAGGTCTCGGGTATTTTCCGGTGAACCCGGGATCGAGTTTTTGGGTAATTAACGGACCCTTTGGACATTTCACGAGCATTAACGGACTCGGACTTTTATAACGACGTTAATAAACGAACGTTTAATTTATTTAAGCTAATATTAATTTTACGGATTCTAATTTAATTTTATTTATGCCTTTTATTTATGCTTTTAATTTGTTTTTCCGATTGGGCTAAAAAGAAGGCCCATGGTATTATTTATTTTTCGGATTATCGAATTTATGCTTTACTCGGCTAACAACGATAAAAGGTCTGGACATATATAATCATTCTATTTTACTTTTAATAACTAACATAGTATCGGCTATATGTATAGTTATACTTTTATAACGTTAATTATATTTCCTTTGGGTAAAAATAATATTGGACATGTACCTTATCTTAATTATTGATCTATTATAAGCATATGAATATATCATATAATGTATTGCAGCTATTCTCACCGACTTAAATATTGCTAGACTATATCCTTATTAAACACTTATAGTTTTATGTATACATGTACTTATGATTATATATGTAGATATTTAATTATAAATAAATTCGTACAAATACTTTATGCTATACATTGGCTACGTTAATTTTATAACGTTGGAGATAATTTCCATTAAACGAGTTATCATAGGATATATTATTTAAATAATATTACGACATAATTATCGTTTCCAATATTATATAATTATTGTATATAAAACATGTAAGTATTTAGCATTTAATTGGGAATAATATTATTTACGTCATATGGACTATGAGTATTTACGGGCCGTAACTTGATTTATTTACAAATATATTTTCTAAAATATACATTATATACAAGTGTACGTGTATATATGCTTTCTTGTCATAAGCAGTCTAAGGGCCGAGATGTCGACTTGGCCGCTCGGTTTTGGTTTTGACTTATGATGGATATGATTGGTATATCAGATGGAAAATAGGTTGTTAGTAATCCCACAAGAATGGATAAGATAATTATGGAAATAATAAAAAGAATTGATAAGCCGTCTAATAACTGTCAACCGGCATCATGCATAGTGTCACGCCCCATCAACGCGTGACCGGCCAGGTGTCCGGCGCACCCAAGGGGTTAGCGCAGGGCACCCAAAGGCCTACACCTGACGCCAGGCAGAGGCTGGCTATATGGGCAGAGGCAATCATCATACAACGAGCAACAATTTAACAATACTATAAGGAATTCGAACTCAAGGTCAAACAGCCGGCTCTTGTATACATT
>JAKUCV010003577.1:0-21638 GCA_028386065.3 Turnera subulata
GGAATGGTTGAAGGTGGCTTGGCACCCTTTTAATGGAGGTGGCAGAGATGGCGGGAGAGGAAAAAAAGCAATGGCGGGACATGTTAAGAAAAGGAGGGAAAGAAAATGGCGCCAAACTTTCCCCCCAATTCTGACGTGTCATCCGACGTGGCGTATTTTCCATGTCAGGTGTGATGTGGATCTGAAGTGGCACAACCCAGGTAAGCATATAACGGCCAGGTAAGCTAAAAATAGACGGAAATTTGGACGGGGACTGGATTGGCGTCGTTTTAAAACGTTACAGGACTTGAATGAGTCGTTTTTCGCGATTAGGACTCAAATGAAATTTAGTAAAAAGTTATAGGACTCGCGGTGCAATTATCCCGCTCAACCAGGGAAGTATACATGGAATTACTCAACCAGGGAAGTATACATGGAATTACTGGATCGTTATTAATTATTAATTATGATGTCTGCATTAGTTTTCCAATTGGATGGATAGTTAATATTATCTATGCAAGGTGGTGGGTCTAGAGTTCAATCAAACGGCAACAGAAGTGTTGTTATCTTCCCGAACGAATATACTTTGAAGAATGTTTAATTAATAGGGGTTCATTACATTTTCGCTCCCTAATTTAGGTATATTTTTCAATCACACCTGAATTTGTTTTTATCAATTGACTACCTGAACTCTCAATATGATTCGAATTGGTGCTTCCGTCCAATGGCGGAGGGATTCCGTCAATTACACTAACGGAAGTCATAGATTGACGCCACGTATGTTAATCCTATGCGTCCATTTTATCTATTGAATTTATTTTCACATAAAACTAAATAAAATTCAAACAAAAATAGAAAAAAGAAAAAAAAGATCTGATGTTTATTATTTTTTTGGCTTCTTTCCTTCTTTTTGTTATTTTATCTTTCAAAAAAAATATTTATTGAATAAAAAATCTATTTTAAGAAAAATAATATAAAATTATAGAAAAAAAGGAAAAAAAAACAACATTTGGTGGCTTCCGTTAGTGTAATTGACGGAATCCCTTTGCCATTGGACGGAAGCACCAATTCGAACCAAATTGAGAGCTCAGGTGGTCAATTGACGAAAAAAAGTTCAGGGGGTGATTGAAAAATTAACCTGAATTCAGGGAGTTAAAATGTAATTAGCCCAATTAATAGACCAAAACATTGTATATTCTCATTCTAATATGCTCAAACAAAGACAAAGAAACAAAAAGTTGAATAAGAAAATTGTTCTTGTTGGACTGGGTGGCAAGAAAGAAATATTTAATCAGTGGTGGTATATGGTAGGTACCAATGGCTTTCAAGTAGTCACATTGGGTCTCTAATGCATATTTTATTTCTCATTAGCTTATCTTTCAACCGAAAGATCAATTAAGGCAAAAAAAAAAAACCGAAAGATCAATGTTTATTGTTTATTGTTTTATTTGAAGAGATAAACAGGGAAATTTCACTCATACTATTAGGTGAATGGAATGGTTCCGGGATCCTGTACAACAAGATTAGGAGCAAAACAGAAATAATCTTGGGTGTGGGCTATGGGTTCACAATGCTTTCGTTGCACGACTCACTTTTTACTAATTTCATATTAGAGGGAACCAAATTAATAATATATTTATACGAAAATTTAAAATTTAGGCACGAATAAATTAATAGTATAAGTACATTCTGTACCAAAAACCCTATATATATATATATATATTTGAAACAAAATGATATGGAATCTGCACAAGTCTTATTGAAATGTGAAAATAAACATAAAGAATAAGAGTAAAAAGATAGTTACATTGTGGCCATAATATGAGAAGGTTAGAATTCTTGAGGGCAAATTTTTACAAATGAAACACCTTCCATCTGAAGTCCACCATAAGAGCAGGTTATGGATACAGGTTCTACCACTTCATCATCATCGAGGCCTCAAATTCGGGAACAGAAGCCTAAAAAGTTATTGGCATAACCATTTCCTAGAACCAAAGAAGACGACGACCATTGCAGAGAACAGAAGCCTAATGCCAGAGAACTAAACATAGGAGTATTGACATCGCATTATGCATATGGCAGAGAAAATTATTGGGAATGGATCAGTAATTTGTTATAGGAGTATTCACATCGCATTATGCATGTCAATGACTTTTGTCAATGGATTGTGCCGGACCAACCTGAAACAAACTTTCCTCTGAACAACTACGTGGAGGCCGGAGGCGGTGAGTAGTATACAGAAATGAGAACTTCACTACAATTTGTAAACTCAAACGAAAAACAATATCTTCGTCGTCGATGAACGGTATAAGTATAATAGTAATGGGTATAATTTGCAGATGAGTATATATATATATATATATATATATATATATATATATATATATATATATATAGTATATGTATGTATATATATATATGTATATGTATGTATATATATGTATATGTATGTATATATACATATGTATATGTATGTATATATATGTATATGTATGTATATATATATATATGTATATGTATGTATATATATATGTATATGTATATGTATGTATATGTATATGTATGTATATGTATATGTAGGTATGAAGCAACAAGCCATCCTATTCTTATGTCTAAAAGCCTAAATGCTTCAGTTCTTGCCGGTACAGTTCAAAACCTTAATTATGCTTGCTATAGGCAAGAGTCTTCATACATAAGAGTAAAAAGGAATGTTCAGTATGTCACAAAAAAGAAGAAGGAATGTTCAATATGCCACAAAAAAGAAGAAGGAATGTTTAATATGTTAAGCCTCAAATCGTCCACCTTCTTTGATAAACCATCCAACCTCTTTGACAAAGCGTCTGTATCTCCATTTCTCCAACTGGTGTACTATAGCATGCCAGCTTTCTATGATTATTCTCCAACTGCTCAAGAAGCTTGTGGGCATCTACAGGGTCTTTCCTCTTCAGTGATCCTCCATCTGCAATATCAACCGAATCATTGGGCAGGGATTGTTGAGACACCAGGAAAAAGTCTCGACCAAAACATCGTCCGGATAGAAATGATTCGGGCATTGACGAAGTAGGTCCCTGAAGCGCTCCCATGCCTCGTATAAATTCACAACATGCCTTCAACGATCTGATCATGCCAATGCTGTTTCTGATAGTTAATCAAGGTAGAATTTAGAAGAAACTCCAATGAGAAGTAAAACAAGTAAACAAAAAGTCAGAAACTCTACCACTTGAAAGAAGCATATGCACAAATTCACTGTCATCATTTTTTGCCTTTTTTTTTTTTCTAGAATTTCTTATTAAGCTGCCAAGATTTGATTTTCACAATAACGAACCATCAAGTTGACAAAAGGAGGAATGCTTTTCTGGCCAGCAATCAGAAATTTGGATAGCTGATATATTCTGGTGAATCATTTAATTGTCCCAAATAAAACAGCACTTCAAATTGTTGATGCTCAATGCGGACCAAGGATCAACCATTGGTACTCAGAGAACAACATTAAACAGTAAATTACCGATTGCGAATACAAATAGCTAGCGACTAGATTATTTGAGTAAAGAAAGATGATAAGAAGGAACAATGATCTTACCTGCTAATTCTTAAACAATTGAAGGCGTGCTTGAGCTTTGCTGAAGAAAATATCAGAAAAATTTAATGAAGTCAGCAGCAGCACCACTCAAAAGTTGAAAACTAATTAAGCTCTTAGAGAAGACCGGAAAATGAACAATATTTCTACCAGCAGTGAAATGCAATTGACAGTTCATCCTACTAATTTTGCTTTCTGTCTGCTCTCATTTTCTCTCTAAGAACATCAATAGCACGCACATTCCTAATATATGTGATGATGCTCTTCCTCTCAATCGGAGATGATTGTGCTATTTTAGAAATGTTGAAGTTGAACGAGCAGTTCAGAAATACTACGACCTATGGCGTCAAGACTGTCTGCAAGATTGCAGACATACTGAAGATAAGAACACATTGATCTAGACTCTTTCTTGGCTTGAGTGAAAGCAGATGTATATTCCATGTAGCCTGCACTAACATGGTGATGCAAGAGATTTTCGACAGCCAACCAAACTTCCCTAGCCATCTGTGTAGTGCCAGGGCGAATGATGTGCTTCAAAGTATCTGAGCTAACTGTGGTATAAATCCACGAGACTATAGAACAATCAATCTGCTTCCAAGCAACGAAAGCAGGATTGGGAAGCAAAGTACCAGATGAATCAGGAAAAGTAGGAGGAGGAGAAATAGAAGAACCATCAATGTGATGGACAATGAAACACAGTAAACATCAGGCTTTGCCACACCTAAACGTTGGAAAAATCTAAGATTTCAGGAACATAGTGTTTGATGTTGCTCACATTCAAGAGTGAGTGTACAAAGGAGGATACAGAGGCAAAGGTTTGGGTTAGGAAGTGGGAAGAACAGTGTCACAAGCGGAAGAGGACATGGTAGAACCAGAGGTTGCAGATTCGGTGGACATCTTTACAGGAAGTGGAAGGAACATGTGCTCTTATCATAAACTCCTAGATGTAGGTAGGTACTATCTGTTATCATTATCAGAAGTCAACCTGGCAGTTGATTTAATTAAGCTGCTTAAGTATTGGCTTAACTGATATAAACTAGGTCTGACTGCTCTGTCTGACTTGCGTTCTCATCAAACAAACACAGGTTGATTAAGATTTTTTCAAGAAGTCAGGTGTGTGAGTACGTACCTCATCGTCTCGAAGGGGAGTAATGTCTATCTGAGGGATGCGAGAAATGTTGGGCCAATCTTCCCCTTCCCCGCTTTGACACCTCCTTTGCACCACAGGACAATTTATGATCTGTAGAAAGGAAAGGGATGAGGGCAACCCCTCTTCTGGGATGCATTGGAGCCCCGGGCAGTTCTGGATTGACAATCGTTGGAGAGAGGTGAGATGGTGGAGACCATTGTAATCCAGAGACTTCAGATTTTGAAGATTCGAGATGGTAATGTGGGTAAGACTAGAAGGCAAAGACATCCTCCCGGGGAAGGATTCCACATCTTGGATATTAAGTAACTGCAAGGATGCAAGACAGGAGAGCTTATCCAAACCCCAATCCAAGAGAAGACTGCCGCAATCCTTAATATAAAGCTTTTGAATTGTAGAAGAAGCCCCAAGTTGTGCTAATAGTTCTTGTCCTTGACAATTCCTTAGACTCAGATCAACAAGGGACGGAAGAGAAAGGTGGTCGGGAAAGCTCAGCTTGGGACATCCATCCAGTTCCAAATTAACAAGGGCTGGGAGGAAAAGGTGACTCATCCTGCTCAATTCACCACATGAACGAAGTTTCAGACGCTCCAGAACAGGGAATGCCCTCCTTCTGCCTTGTCCCACATCATCATCATCAGATATCCATTCCTCCCATCGTGGCATCTCGAAAATATTCAGAAATCTGAGGGATTGAAATGGTTGGATTGACTTGCAACTGCCACCGTAGAACTCAGGCCCCACTGATACTACTGATTCAAAAATAAATATATGAAGTGTTTCTAAGAATGGCAGCTGTCCAACCGGAGGCAAGTAAGTGCAGTATTTGCATCCATTAAGCAGCACACTCACAAGGTTGGAATAGGAGGAGTCCCCCATCCAATTCGGAAAACTTGTACCCCTAAATCCAAAAATCCAAACAGCCTCCACATTTACGTGAGGCTGCAAATGCTGCAGTAGAGAACCATCTGAGGAGCTAACATTATAATCACCATCCCAATGATAAGACAATTTCCGTAGTCCCTTCTGCTCTTTCAAATTGGCCCTCAAGGCGTCTTCCTCATCCACAAGGTTCTCCAGACTATGAAGCGATAATTCTCCTTCTAAATGTCGGAGCTCCCCCAACTCTCCAAGCCCAGACCCTCGCTGTTGTTTATCCACAACAAAGTCTGATAAATGCTGGAGCTTGACTAGTTTGCCCATTTGTACTGGCATATAGTCCAGCCAAGTCTGCCTAATATCAAGATGACTTAGGTTGATCAGATCCGTCATCTTGTCTGGAAGCTTAACAAGTCTATTACATAATTGCAATTTTAAAGTCTGCAAATTGTGCAGCCCACATACAGATTCAGGAAGCTGAAGGATTGGTGTGTAGAATACCTCTAGATGCCTCAACTCCTTCAAATTGCCTATTGAATCAGGCAACACTTCTATGTTTGTATGTTTTAGGCTGAAATGCCTCAACTCCTTCAAATTGCCTATTGAATCAGGCAACACTTCTATGCCTGTATTTACTAGGCTGAAATGCCTCAACTCCTTCAGATTGCCTATTGAATGAGGCAACACTTTTATACCTGTATATTCTAGGCTTAAGTGCCTTAACTCCTTCAAATTGCCTATCGAATCGGGCAACACAGTCAGTTTTTCACAACTCATCAAGATCAGGGTTTGCAAGTAACACAAACTTGCCATATCTTCTGGCAAACTTTCTATTGATGACCCGTACAGTTTCATAAACCGTAAATATTTCGAAGTTCCAACCAATTCTGACAAAATGCTTCCTGCATCGTTATTCCTCCTCATCAGAAAGGAATAATGCAGCACTCGCAAGCGCCCCAGTCTTGACAAAATATTGAGAGATTGACCAGGCTGACCACGCACCGAATATATCAAAGTCCGCAACATCCTTGCTTTGCACAGGCTATTCAATTGATGCTCCATTAGATTAGATCCACCTTGCATATAAAACAAATGGCGAGTCCTTTGACTAGGTTCTCGCTTATCAACATCTTCCATGTTGAAGAAAAATTCCCCAGCTATAGATTTTGCCAAGTCGTTGACCAGATCATGCATAACAAAAGTTGTACAGTTTTCAAACTTAGATTGAAAAATAAAAAAAGACCTGCATGCAAGTTCTTCAAAATACTCATTGCCAATCTCTTCCAAATCTCTCCTTTTATCTGGTTGGACTATGAATCCCTCTGCCATCCATAAAAGCACCAGGTTTTCCTTCCGGAATTGGAAGTCTTTCGGAAACAGAGCACAATAAGCAAAACATTGCTTGAGATGGGAAGGAAGATAATGGTAGCTTAATCTCAGAGCTGGAATAATGTTGCCATTGCGCATATCCCACATATTGCTCTTTAATATTGCTTTCCACTCTCCAGCATTTTTCCTGCGACGGAGTAGACTTCCAAGGGTTCTTGCAGCCAAAGGCAGGCCTTTGCACTTTCTTGCAATTTCCCTCCCAATTTCTTCTAATTCTCCATATACATCGGCAATGCCACCATCAAAGGCATGTTGTTCAAACAACTTCCAGCAATCATCTTCATTTAACACTTCTAATTGGTAACTCGGAACTGAAGACATAGTTGACGCCAATTTTTCACTTCGTGTAGTAATGAGGACCTTACTTCCTTGTGCAGCAGATGAGAATGGTGCCAGCAAACAGCTCCAATCGACCTGTTCATTCCAAATGTCATCCAAAACAAGCAAGACCCTCTCCCCTCTTACTTTCTCTGCTAGCTTAATTTGTAGCTGATTGGGAGTTGATGAATCACAATCGGATACACCAATTTCTTTGAGAATATTCTTGGTCACCTTGAAAATATCAGATTCTTCAGAGATACAGACCCATGCTCTAAGTCTATCAAATTGTTGCTTCACTTCATTATCATTGTAAACAAGTTGTGCAAGTGTGGTTTTCCCTACCCCACCCATTCCAACTATGGGAATCACATCTAGGCGTTTTCCTTTTGCATCATTGGACAACAACAATCGTATTATAGCCTCTTTATCATTATCTCTGCCATAAACAGCAGGATCAACCAATAGAGAAGTGGTTGTTCTTTCGTGATGAGAAGATTGTGATGATGCATGATCAGGTCTTTTCCCAACTTGTGCCACTAAACCAAGGGTATGTGTTTGCTGCAATAAGTCTTCTACTTTATCAAAGATGTCTTCCAATTTCGGTTGCATCTCTCCCATTCCATTCTTACACGGATTAAGAGAAGAGAGGAAGTTTCGCACCTGATCTGAGCAGGTCTTTGGACTTCTTGCTTCCACTTCCGTCTGCTGTTGATGAGCTCTGTAGGCAATCTCATCCAGGAAGTCATCAGTTTCATAAGCAATGTCTTTGAGGTCGTCCAACCATTTCTTCACGGCTTCAGAACTAATCTGCTTCTCCTCAGCATCCGCGAGCAGCCCATTGACAGTGTTCATTCTTGTTTTCAACTTCTTCAGCAGCTTATCATCGAGCTTTCGCTGCTTGAAAAAGTTCACAACCTCTGGAGAAGCCATCTTGTCAAATAGGACACTAAAGACAGCAGACACAACAGCTCCTGCTACCATAGCCCCAGCCATGATTTTCCTTTCTTTTTTTGTGTTTCTGAAAATAATGTGTTACGAATGAGAAGGGAACAGGAATTTTGAACACAATCAAACAGGGAATAGAGCAGGCTAATAAAGAGTAAGATTGATAACAGGGAGGTTTTCTTAGCAGAAGCACAAAAATCCTGCCTGGAGCTTAATTTGTAAAGGAATGTACTTTCCTGGGAGTGTTCAGTGTAGGGTTAACTAGATCTGTGGGGGAGGCTTAACCAGGGAAGTATGCATGGAATTACTCGATCCTTATTAATTATTTAAGATTTCGCCATTGGTTTTCCAATAGGATTCATGATTAATATATCATATCTGTGAGGAGGTGGGTCTTATTTTCTTTACTCGTGCAATGAAAAAGATTCTAAACAAGGTGCAGACCATGTGTGCTTGTTAGCCTTCGTGGCAAAAGTGTTAGTATTCCCAAACCAATACACGTTGTAGAATGTTTAATTAATGGACCAATAGATTCTATATTCTCATTTTGATATGCTCAAACAAAGATTAAAAAAAAAAAGACAAAAAGTTTGAAGAATAATTTATATGCTTGTCTAATCTAATTATATGCCCTCTCCCCTTCTTCTTCTTCATTTTTTTTTTTAGAAATTGTCTGTTACATATCAGAAAAGAACATGAATCAAACACAAGCAAACCAGACAGACAACAGAGCAAGCAAATAAAGAGTATGATTACAGGTTCTCTTACCTGATGCAGAGAAGTCTCCCTGGACCTTTGTGAAGATTGTGTACTTTCTTAGCTGTGTTTGGTTTTCCAATAGGGTGCATAATTATATGCATGGTATTGGTAGGTCTGGAATCCTAATTAACGGGTAGAGGCAAGGAAAGTAACTCCAATGGACTTCCTAAACCCATACATTTTGAAGATTAATGTTTAATAGACCAAAAGACATTATACTCTCCTTTTGATATGCTCAAACAAAGAGAAAGAAGCAAGAAAATAATCCGTTTTAAAAAAAAAAAGAAACAAAAGATTGTAATCACTAATACTATAATAGTACATATCATTAGCTTTTCTTTTTACCGAGAAATCATTGTTCGTTTTGGTTTTTTCTTTTTTTTCATATCAGTTGATGTTCAAGGTGAGATTCGAAGACCCCACCATCTCTATATAAGAATACCAGCTTTTGGTATATTTAGTACCCAAATTTTTTCTAGAAATATGTAATCTGTGGTAGGTAGCAATTGCTTTCAAGTAGTCACATTGGGTCATCAATTAGCTGAGGCTGGCACCAAGGTTCTCAAGGTTGGATTTCATCAACCAAAGGCACCAGGCCACAACCTATCTTTTTAAACAAAGCTACCATAAATATAATAAGAGACCAATCTTTGGGGGTCTGCCCCCCTGCTTCCCCTCTCCTGGGTGGATGGAATGGTTCGTGGATCCTGTACAACACTAGGAGCAGAAGAAGGGTGACAGAAATAATGTAGCCGAGCAGGTTTCAATCCTGAGAGTGGGTTATGGGTCCACTACGCTTTCGTTGCGCGACTCACTTTATAGTAACTTCATATTAGATGGAAACAATATCAATAGTAGAAGTATACGAAAGGGACAATTTGAAAGTACAGGTATATAAAGGGAACAAATCAAATAGTACAGGTATATTTCGTACCAAAACCCTATATATATATGAAACAAAGTGGCATGGAATATACACAAGTCGTATTGAGATGTGAAAATAAACAGAAAGAACTAGAGTAAAATGATGGTTACATTGTGACCATAATATGAGAAGGTTATAATTCTTGAGGGGAGATTTTTGCAAATGAAACACCTTCCGTCTGAAGCCCACCATAAGAGCAGGTTATGGACACAGGTTCTACCACTTCATCATCATCGAGGCCTCAAATTCCGCTGAAAGAACAAGAGAGATGGTTAAATAAAAAAAACCAAGACCAGTAGCAAATAAACACAGACTAATGTCCAGCAACTGCCATCTAAGGGCAGCACATGTTGTGGCGCAATGGCAAACCACCTTGGCTAGTTCCAAGGGCTCCACAGTTAGATCCAGGCTTCGGATGGGTTGGTTTAAGGGTTTATAGTAGTCTCACTAAAAAAACTTAAATAGAAAATAAAAACTGGACTCCACCATTATGCTTAAATTTGAGAACAGGAGACTAAAAAGTTACAGGCATAACCATTTCCCAGAACCGAAGAACCTAAGAAGACGAAGACCAATGCAGAGAGCAGAAGTCTAATGCCAGAGAACGAAATATATGAAGACCATTGAAGAAAATATGGCCTCTAATTGTCACCCAGAGATAAATAAGTAAAAGAAAGAAATAGTTACTAGATTTCTCAACCCCACCTGTAATCAAATAAAAAGATTAGTAAAAGAACAAAGCACATAGTAAACAGAAGCATACTCTTGGCCTGTTGTTGGGTATTCGTGGCTGTGTATCTGGCGCTCTATCTGAATCTGGTGTCAATTGCTCATGCTTATAGAATGCCTGTAGACTGGTGAGGGCAATCGCCTTGGTAAGAGCCGCGTAAGCTCTTATAATTCCCTTCATCTTGCGGACCTTTTTGTCTTGGAAACTTCTGCTCCTACCTCTACTTCAGAGTAAAGGCCAACACCGCCGAATAAGCAAGATTACACCCAAGGAATCTGACTCAGACTCTAGAAGATTCTTCAGGTAATCATCGTAACCCGCAACACTGTCCACTCCTGAGCACTTGGTTGAGATGTGATTCACTAAATGATGACGAATTCTTTTGTCTCCTTAGAGTCAGAACTTGGAAGGCACAACAATATCCTGCAACCCTGCTACGCCAGTCCCCCCGTCATCTGGAATTGATAATCTGAAACACTCTTACCTTCCAGATTGTCTTGCTATCGGTCTCCAGAGTCGAAGATGCTGGTACCACCAAAAGTCTGAGCATGTCTTCTTGTACCCACGGTGCTCCATTCCCTGAAAGATCAATCCCAACTGGAGCTGTCCTAAACTTGATCAAATATATGATTTGTGAACGCTTTTGCCATCCAGGTGTACTAATACAAATGTACCAATACAAAAATGGTTGATTTCAAAGGATAAGTATTAGTATCATTGAAACGTACCAAAAAAAAATTAGTATCAATGGTACCAGATTTCGGGAAATTTCAGGATAGTTCCAGATGTATTATACTAATTCTTTGGAAATTCCAGATTCTACTAAATATCAATAAACTCCATAGAAGAAACAACACATTCTCACTTGATGTTTTCACCTGATTTCATTCAGAATACAAAGCACACTTATAACTAGACCAAGATAAACACTATAATTCCATCAGAAAACACAATTTGCATCATCATAGCTTTATCCTTCAATATAAAATCACATCACCAACCCCAAAAGCGACCCAATCCTTCAGCAGGAACCGGCTGCTTGCTCACACCTGCAACAGAAACAAATGGATTATTAGGGATTCAACAGATTCAACAAAAAAGAAAAGAAATGGATTATTAGGGAAAGATAAAGGGGTACGTAGAGATGCAAGATAAAGAGACCTACCTTATTTATCTGCTAATTCTCCAACAATTCAAGGTGTGATCTTCATCTTCATCTTTACTGAAGAAAAATAGCAGAAAAACAGATACAGTCAGCTGTCACACACATTAGCAGCACGCACATTACTTATAAACCGGATCTACTTCCAGACCTGCTTATCTCACAAATTAAGTTAGAAAATTAAAAGACAAGTTTCTTAAAACCAACAAATAATGCCCCTAACTTCTTCTCATCAGCATTCAACCTCGTCAACTAATTTTTGGAGGCAAAGCGGGAATCAAACTCAGTCAGGTCTGGTTGATTAGAATCGTCATTTAATGTAAATTAGGCCCTTTTGTTCTCATCAAACAAACACAGATTTGATTATCTTAAAAAAAAAAATTACGATTTTTTCAAGTGTCTGTGTACGTACCTCGTTGTTGTCTAAATATATATCTGAGGGATGTGAGAGATTTTGGGCCAATCTTCCCCTTCCCCTCTTTGACACCTTCTTTGCACCACAGGACATCCTTCCATTCGTAAAAAGGAAAGGGAGGAGGGGTTCTGGGAGGCATTGGAGCTCCGGGGAGTCAAAGATTGACAAACGTTGAAGAGAGGTGAGATGGTGAAGCCCACTGTAATCCAGAGATTTCAGGTTGTAAAGACTCCAGATGGTAATCTCGGATAGACTAGAAGGCAAAGATATCCTCCTCCCGGGGAAGGATTCCACATCTTGGATCCTCTCTAACACCAAGGATGAAAGAGAAGAGCGCCTATCCAAACCCAAATGCACCAGAAGACTGCTGTTGCAATGAGTTAGAATCAGATCAACAAGGGATGGGAGAGAAAGGTGGTTGGGAAAGCTCAGCTTGGGGCATCCATCTAGTCTCAAATAAACAAGGGATGGGAGGAACAGGTGATTCACCCTCCTCAATTGGGGACATCCAGATAGTTGTAGACGCTCCAGAACAGGGAATGCCCTCCTCCTTCTGCTGCCTTGTCTCTCATCATCTGAATCATCACATATCCATTCCTCCCATCGTGGCATGCTTCTAATCTCTAGAACTTTGAGGGATTGAAATGGTTGTTGGATTGAGGACTTGCAACTCCCAGTACCGTAGAACTCAGACCCCACTGATACTACACTACCAAACTCATATATCTCCAGTGTTTCTAAGAATGGCAACTGCCCAAGCGGTGGCAAGTGGGTGCAGTGTTTGCATTCCCAAAGTTCCAAAGTCACAAGGTTGGAATAGGAGTCCCCCACCCAATCCGGAAAACTTGTACCCCTAAATCTCCAAATCGTAATCCTCCCCACATTCACGTGTGGCTGCAGGTGCTGTAGCAGTAGGTTTGCATCGGCTGAACCATCTGAGGAGCCAACATCATCATCAATATTAAGCCAATAATAAGACAATTCCCGTAGCCCCTTCTTCTCTTTCAAATTGGCCCTCAAGGCTTCTCCCTCATCCACAACATTCTCCAGACTAAGAAGCCTTAATCTTCCTTGTAAATTTCAGAGCTCTCCCAACTCTCCAAGCCCAGACCCTCGCTGTTGTTCACCCACAATAAAGTCTGTTAATTTCTGGAGCTTCACCAGTTTGCCCATTTGTACTGGCATACATTTCAAACCAGTCCACCTAATATCAAGGTTGCATAAGTTGATCTGATCTGTCATCTTGTCTGGAAGCTCAACAAGCTTATGACACTCGTTCAATTTTAAAGTCTGCAACTTGAAGAGACCACATATAGATTCCGGAAGCTGTTTGATTGGTGAGCGAGCAACCTCCAGATGCCTCAACTCCTTCAAATTGCCTATTGACCCAGGCAACACTTCTATCCTTGTACTTTCTACTCTGAAATGCCTCAACTCCTTCAAATTGCCTATTGACCCAGGCAACACTTCCACGCTTGTATTTTTTAGGCTGAAATGCCTCAATCCCTTCAACTTGCCTGTTGAATCAGGCAACACAGTAAGTTTGCTGCAATCTTTCAGGATCAGTGTTTGCAAGTAACATAAACTTCCCACATCTTCGGGCGAACTTTGTATTGGTGACCTCCTCAATCGCATAAACCTCAAGTATTTCAAAGTTTTTCCAACCTCAGTACCCAATCCTCCATCATTATCCTCCTCCTCATCACTATCATCACCATACTCAAAAGAAAAATCCAACACTCGCAAGTGCTGGAATCTTGATAAAAAATTGTGAGATTGACCGTCCCCAAAATATGTCAAAGTCCGCAAGATCCTTGCTTCCCGGAGGCTCTTCAATTGATGCTCCCATGGAATTGATCCATGCTGTTTATAAAACAAATGGCGAGTCCTCCTACTAGGTTCTCGTTTATCAACATCTTCCATATTGTAGAAAAATTCCCCTGCTATGGATTTTGCCAAGTCATTGACTAGATCATGCATAACAAAGCATCCCGGACCACCATAATTAGATTTTTGGAAAATAAAAAATGACCTGCGTGCAAGTTCTAAAAAATACTCATTTCCAATCTCTTCCATATCTCTACTTCTATCGGTTTGGACTATGAATCCCTCCGCCATCCATAAGAGCACCAACTCTTCCTTTTTGAATTTGAAGTCCTTTGGAAAGACAGCGCAGTAAGCAAAACACTGCTTGAGGTGGGAAGGAAGATAATGATAGCTCAATCTCAGAGCGGAAAAAATTCTGTCGTTGCTCAGTTCCCACATATTGCTCTTTAATATGGATTTCCACTCTTCAGCATTTGTCTTACCATGGAGTAAACTTCCGAGGGTTCTTGCAGCCAAAGGCAGGCCATTGCACTTTCTTGCAATTTCCCTCCCGATTTCTTCCAATTCTCCATAAGCATCGGCAGTGACACCATCAAAAGCATGCTGTGCAAACAACTTCCAGCAATCATCTTCATTTAATACCTCTAACTGGTGACTCGAAACTGAAGACCACATGGCTAACGCCACTAGTTCACTTCGTGTGGTGATGAGGATTTTACTTCCTTGTGCAGCAGATCAGAATGGTGCCAACAAACGACTCCAATTGACCAGTTCATTCCAAATGTCATCCAAAACAAGTAAAACCCTCTCTCCTCTTACTTTCTCCGATAGCTTAATTTGGAGCTGATTGGGAGTTAATGAACCGCAATCAGATACACCAATTTCTTTGAGAATATTCTTTGTCACCTTGAAAATATCAGACTCCTCGGAGACACAGACCCATGCTCTATGTTTATCATCAAACCATTGCTTCACTTGATTATCGTTGTAAACAAATTGGGCAAGAATGGTTTTGCCTAACCCCCCCCATTCCGACTATGGGAATCACATCCGTGTGTTTGCCTTTTACATCATCAGACAACAGCAATCGTATTATAGCTTCTTTATCATTATCCCTTCCATAAACTACAGGATCAACCAGCAGAGAAGTGGTTGTTCTTTCTTGAGATGATGATGATGATGATGCGAGATCAGGTTTGCTCCCAACTTGCGCCACTAAACCAAGTGTATTTGTTTGCTGCAATAAGTCTTGAACTCTATCAAAGATCTCCTCTAATCTTGGTTGCATCTCTCCCATTCCCTTCTTACATGGATTAAGAGAGGAGAGAAAATTTCTCACCTTATTTGAGCAGGTTTTTGAACTTCTTGATTCCACTTTCATATGTTGTTCATGAGCTCTGTAGGCAATCTCGTCCAGGAAGTCATCAATTTCGTAAGCAATGTCTTTGAGGTCGTCCAACCATTTCTTCACGGCAGACGAAGTAATCTGCTTCTCCTCACAATCTTCGAGCAGCCCATTGACAGTGTTCATTCTTGTTTCCAACTTCTTCAGCAGCTTGCCATCGAACTTTCGCTGCTTGAGAAAGTTCACAACCTCTTGGGAAGCCATCTTTTCAAATAAGACATTAAAGACAGCAGACAGAACAGCTCTTGCTACCAAAGCCTCGGCCATGATTTTGTTCCAGAAATCGTCTGTTATGAATCAAAAGAGAACAGGAAATGAAACACAATCAAACAGACAACAGAGCAAGCTAACTAAGAGTAAGATTACAGGAAGGTTTTTCTCGCTGGAGTTTTTTGTGTTGAGTGCAGGGTTAGATCTGTGGGGGAAGGCTTAACAAGGAATGTGTGCATGTAATTAGTCGTCAACAATTATTTATGATGTCGCCATTGGCTTTCCAGTAGCATTCGTAATAATTCTATGCATGGTGGGTCATCCTCACTGGTGCAATGAAGGAAATACTAGTGGACCGAAACGAGTCAACAAAATACTACATTCATAAATCATAATGGACCAAAAGATTTTAAAGTAAACATATTCGCTTGAGGATATCCTGTATATCTCTATGCATGTACCTATTTTTAGGGAGATGGAAGAATAAACAGTGTCCTGTACATGTGTGAAATAAACAGTACTCTTCATCTCGTGTTGTTCGTTATAGAGGCATTAGTTGCCATGCCAGCACAATGAATTTACTTGACTCCGCTGCTTTCTTAATTTTGCTTAAAACGTTATATATGTTATAAAACACGATGTTTATATGGATGACATTGTGTCAAACTGTGCAACCTACCCACACTTTGTATTTAAACCTTGTTGATGAATGAAAAATAGCATTCAAGGAGGAGAGAAAAACCGTATGTGAATACTGTTGCATACATAAATTGTGAAGAACACAAGCTTAACTATGATCCAGAAGATCATAGGCTGACGCTCCTGAAGAGTATGGAATACGGAATATTCTTGTTTACAAGAAATTGTCATGGATCCCATTAAATTGATTATGCTCCATTCCTCGAAGTGAATGAGACAGTATAGTGCCTGTTGCCAAGGATATGGAAGAAATTATTCCAACTATTATAACCATAAAGATTATGACAAAAGGCAAGGCTAAAAGAAAACATGCATATTATTATTACATAAGGGATCATTACTTGAGAATATCCACGTAGAGGAATTGTTCTCACACATAAAGCTGAATGAAATTATTTAACGGTTGGGTACAACATTGGCCCTAAAACTCTGGGCCTCATTATTGATGTTGACCCTAACACTGTCGTTCCAGGAGAACCACATACCACCCATGTTGTTTTCTCCAGGTAGCTCAAACCGATTTGCTGGAGGAAAACGGAGTGGTATTACTCCATGATTCTCTGCAGGTTGCCACAGGGTATTAGTAATCAGTGCCATGTTTGGCTTGTACTAATTCTTTAGATCCCTTAAGGTACGCACAAAATCTTGGGACCGCCTGGCCACTCCCCTGCAATTCCATAATAAAAGTCGTACCTTGGGCCATGTAGGCGATAACCCAGAAACCCTCGGGAGACTCCGAGCCATCATAGAAACTTGATAATAGCTGTCTTGTTTCTGAAATTGGCAAGATGTCTCTAACTGAAACTCCTGCAATCTATCAGATATGTAAAACATAATTGAGTTAGCCGAGCCATAAAAGGAAGCTCGTAAATTGCCTTGGTCCTCTAGGAAGAAAGTTTCTTCCATAGGATTTACAAAGAACATGGATGAGTATAGTTCATCAACAAAAACTAAACGAGGAATTCTTGCGAGTTCACTCGGTAACTCCTCTTGTTGTTCATTCACCAAACTATATTGATACGGCAACAGCTCTAGAATCCACTAGTTCCACCTCCGTAACTATCTAATTGTCCCGATTGTCAATCTCAATCAAACTCGCCGTGTAAGTCTACTTCACCTCCTAATCTCTGCACGGATTAGACAACAAAGAAGTAGATACACAACAATAGGCTTTAGCAATTCTATTCTTCACCTCCTAGACTCAATTAAGGAATAATAGGCAACAAAGGGATTAGAATCACGAGGAATTGAATAAACGCCACAAGCAAGAAACTTGATAAGTAAACTCAAACCCTAATATAAATCCAAGAGAATCCACTCTCGATCACGATTGAATCGATCCACAATCAAAGAAAACCTCAAAGGCAATTTTATTCTCTCAAAATAGTCATCACGAAAACATAAAGTAGTAGTTCCTATTTATACTAGAACCCTAACCCTAATTCGGCATCATCCCCAAATCCTAGTCAAATTGGATTTTGACTTTGTCTCCAAGTTTGACACCTATTCTAACCCAAATATAACTAGATTTTAATTGAATCCAACATTGAATCGAACTCAAACAAACCCAAACAACATAAACCCAAACTAATTAACTAAAGTTCATAATAATTAAACCCAATTACATGAACTTGACCCAAATTAAAGAAAAAACAAAACTGAATTTTCGGACAGAATCTGTCCGTCGACTTAAAGTGCATTTTAAGAAGAAAACGGCAGATTCAGCTTCTGAGATCAACATTAAAGTTGTAGTTCTTCGTCTTATCTTTCCATAGAGTCCAAGATCGCAGCAATCCGAGTTGTAGAGCTCGAGATATGAATTTATTTCCGAGACTGCACGCTCCAGGAATTTCCGCACGAGTTCTTCGCGTTCTTGATTTTAATCTCCATCTCTTCTTAAATTTCTTGTGAGTTCGAATTTTGGACTTGACTCTGAAAGTAAGCTTATGATGATGAACTTTGAGCTTGTTGGAATACATCCAAATTCTATGCTTGACACCATTACATCCTCCATGGTCGCCTTGGCGTGCATCATTCTTCAAGTTTCCAAATTCGCTTAGGTGACTTGCATCATTCCCTCCCTCCTCAAAGCGATTCGTCCTCGAATCGATACCTACAAAGTCAATAGGAGAGAATTCAGCAATATCAACGATGGTATGATCACTGTACTCACCTTGCGAACCCATCATGATGCGCAAAAGATCAAGCTTCATGCTTCTAGCATCTCCTCCCGGATCAGGCAACATGCAAGTAGCATTAATTTGTTCCTTCCAAAACAATAACTCAAAAGTATGCATAACAAGTAATCTATGTGGATGAAAATCAATAAAGTAAGAATTTAAATTACTCATCATGTTATCCAATTTAGGCATTAAAGTCATAGAAAAGGAACTTAAAACCTGATGCTCCCTTTTGACAGTAATCGGTGCCCCATGAATAGATCCATCTTCTTCTAGGGCCGTCAATCCTTTAGGACAAGCATCATTAGGAACCTGCAAAAGAAACACATCACATCTAGAAAGACAAGGGTTAAGGTTAGCTTTAAACCACGCTTCCTTGTACCGAAGTACAAACAAACTCTTCTTCTTCTCATAGTCAACCCTCTCATCTCTCTCATTTGAGCCTTTTAACACAATTTCTTTTGAGGCTTCTTTTATCTCTTTTCTTTTCTCACACTCGGCTTCCTGTTTTTCTTCCTCTCTTTTATTTTCTTTTGAGCTCTACTCTCCTTTTGCAAGGCTCTCAGCCTTCCTCTCTAGCTCTCCTTTTGCAAGGCTCTCAACCTTCCTCTCTAGCTCTCTTTTTGCATGACTCTCAGTCATCCTCTCATCCTTACTCGCTTTAGCCAATTCGGCCTCCTTTTCCTTCTTCTAAGCATCCACAGCTTTTTGCATATGCACTTGATCCTTATAAACTCCCTCGGGTGGCAATGGCCCAAGTGTTATCGACCTCTCACCCATAGTGAATGTATACCTATTTCTTTGTCCGTCATGAACCACTTTCCTATCATATTGCCAAGATCTTCCCAACAAAATATGACATGCTTACATAGGTACAATATCACACAAAACTTGATCAGTATATGTGCCAACGGTGAATGTAATAAGTACTTGCTCGATTACCTTTACCTCACCACTATCATTCAACCATTAAAGCTTGTATGGTCTTGGATGCTTTTGCGTCTTCAGCCCCAACTTCTCCACTAGCATAGTGCTAACAACATTGGTGCAGCTTCCTCCATTGATGATCATACTACAAGGCTTGTCTTTCACCAAACACCTAGTGTGAAAGATGTTTTCCAGTTACTCGACGCCATCTTCCTTTGGCTGAATATTGAGCAGCCTCTTCGTCAAAATCAAGCATTGAAGAACTTGCTCTTCCGGATTCATTTTGGGTACATCTTCCAAGTCAGGCATGTCAGCTAGTGCAGGGTCGACATTAGGGTTGAAGTCGGGTACTTCCCTTTCGTCGTCGGAGTAGAGCTCCCCATACTCCGTAGTAAGCATTATTCTCTTGTTAGGACATTGTGATGCGATATGTCCCAACCTTTGACACTTGAAGCACTTGATGTTCCTTGCTCTCTCCACCTTTTGTGGTGCATTAGGTGTCTTTGGCTCCTCTTTGACCTTCCATGGAAGCATCTTGGGTGTGTCCGAAGGAACTTTTCTTGAACTCCCCACATCTTTGGAATACTTAGAACTTGCATTCCAGGGGCTATAGCTTGAAGGCTTCGCATATGTCTTCTTCTTAAGTTGCTTATCGATCTTTGAAGCCAATGCCACCATCTCTTCAATTTCCGCATAGTGCTGCAAATCAAGAACCTGTGCAATGTCAGCATTCAAACCATGATAAAATCTCGACATAAGAGACTCCTCATCCTCTTCACGTCCAGCTTCATTCGTCGCCACCTCAAGCGCCTTCCAATATTCATCAACACTCTTGGTGCCTTGTTTGAGCGAATAAAATCGATTTATCAGCTCCCTTTGATGTGAAGCAGGCACAAATCTCTTCTTCATGATTCTCTTCATCTCAGCCCACGTCTCAATCTCATCTTCCCCATATCTCCTTCGATTGGAAACTAGTTTATGCCACCAGGATTTGTCATAATCCTTGAATACCACTACAGCAAGCTTGATCTTCTTCTCGTCATTATATTGATGGCAGTCAAATAAAGCTTCCATATCTTGCACCCAATCGAGATATGCATCCGGGTCATTGGTACCATGAAAAGTGGGAACATTCATCTTAATATTTCCGAAGTCGCGATCAAATCGGTCTTGTCCCTCGGCCCTATTGTAGGATGTCCGTTCTTGGAACCTAGGTCGGTATGCGCCACCGCCTCTTCCTCCATCTCCACGCCCTCTTCCAATTGGCCTTCTAGGATCCACCTCGTCAAAGCACTCCTCTTGATCGACTTCTTCCTCCACCCTAGCATCTTGAACTCGCACCCTCTCTCGTCCATTGTTGTTGCCAATGCTTTCGGTTAATGTTTGCATAGTTCTTTCTTGTTGAGTTAGGCGAGCTTCCGTAGCCTGTGCTTGCCTTTCCAACCTACCATTAGTCTCGGCCAACGAGTTGGAAACCTCCTTGATTTTGGCGGAGAGGTAATTGAAGAGATCCCTGAGGTGAGTTATCACGACAAGCCGGTCTGAATCATATTCTGTAGACATTGTAACAGAAACTAACAAGAAATTTATTAGTAATAAAACTCCTCACGTGTGTCTCTCGTATTTGTTGGCAGTTAATGAACTCTCAGCCTCTTACCACTCTTGATTCTGCTTTAATTTTATATGTTAAGTTCAAATAAACAAAATCAAGCAACCAACCAGCAGCAATTAATTCAAAGGAATCAAAGAAACCTAAAGAATGAACGATAGGCTACCAATTCTAGAGGTAATTTCGACTCCACAAAGCAAGAAAAATCACACACAAGAACAAGGATATGTATGTGAAAGATTAGTTGCACAATTGAGCAATTATGAAACAACAATCACCCAACACGAAAGAAAGCTTGAAACGCCCCGACCCGAATTTACCGTACACAGTAAACACGAGCCGGAACTGTGACAACCCAACCCAACATGACCCAGCATACAGTGTATACAACAAATATCCGGGCTCAACAGCCCATAATAAAAACAACAATAAAATCTCAACACGGCCCAATGGCCCAACAATAATAAAAATAGTGCACAGCGGAAGACTTAATATAACTCACTAACACTGTATGCGACACATGCAAACTATGGATCCAAGCCCGTCCAAGGGA